>VZTV01076980.1:0-11077 GCA_013400875.1 Anhinga rufa
ATACAGTGATTAAAGTAATTTTCCTCCAGTCCTGGCTTTAACCTGCCATTGTTGCACAAATTTTCTTTGCGTTTATTCTGGTTTAAGTGTGAATGATAAAGAATTAGAGGAGTTCGTTGTTCCTTTTTCTAGGAATTCAGCCCGCGGGTTCTGTGGGCTAGGCAGTAGATCCATTACACCTGTCTACTAAGGAATTAATACGCAAGAATTGTTTTTTAAAGACCACTTATGAATAGTAGTGGGAGAAGGGGTTTTTAGATGTATCATTCTCACTGCATAACATACCTACCTAGCTGTGACGTGATCCAGTGCCATTTACAATGCCTCGTTCTGAAGTTCTGGTTTTGGGCTGAACAGAAGCAGTCAGAAAATCCCAAATCGGAGAAACTGGAAATCAGAGCTCTATTTAGGTTACTATATCCAAATACAATACAAGAATTGCTTTCAGGGAAACAAATAGTTGCCCATGGGTGCAAACTAGAGTAACAAATAATAAATTTGTATTTATAATTTTAAAAGAGAATTTGAATTACAGTGTATGACACAATATTCACTGGCATGCCCACTGGTTGTCAACTGGTTTATAATTCAAATCAGGATTTTCTACATGTTATTCTGTAACGTACTGGATATCACACACTGCTTAAGTGGGGAAAAAAAAAATCCAGCCAAGCAGAAGAATTTGCAACTAAGCCAAGACACAGTGCAATAATGTAGAAATGAGAAGGGTAGAAGCAATTAATAAATGAATAAATAAATGTCCTTTGCTCTGCGGGTGCCAGAGCAGTGGCCCAGGCTGCCCAGAGAGGCTGTGGAGTCTCCTTCCCGGGAGCCATTCCCACCCCGCCTGGACGCGGTCCTGTGCCCCTGCTCTGGGGGTGCTGCTCACGCAGGGGGCTGGATGGGGGCAGCTCCGGAGGGCCCTGCCAGCCCCCGCCGCGCTGGGATGCTGTGAAATGATTAATTAACAAAAAAAGAAATAAATCCCTTTTTTAATGAGATGGCTTCAAGTCTGCCTGGTATCTGTGAACACTTCTTTTGCAGGTGGTTTTTTGAAGTCCTGGGATACCCCAAATCTTCAAAGGCCAACATCGTCAATGGTGTGCTGATGACAGTTGTGTTCTTCATGGTGAGGATCGCCGTCATGCCTGTGTATTACAGCCATGTGATTTCTTCATTTGGAACAGAGGCTTTCCAGAGATTAGGATTTGCAGCCCAGAGTGCCTGGATTATCTCAAGTGTTGTCTTGGATGTTATGAACGTGATGTGGATGGTCAAAATTGCAAAAGGATGCTACAAAGTCATTTGTCTTATTGGACAGGAGGAGGCCAAAACTCATAGAAATGGAAAATCAGACTAGAAATCATATGCATAAAATGAAATTTCTGCTATGAATATAATTTGGGTTCACTGAAGCAGTGCACATTTCTGCCGTGGAATGCTCCTCTTAAGGAAACAAGGTATTACCTCTGTACTGACCTTACTCTTCCCCTAGCCACACTGCCTGCACACCCAGGGCCACGCATTATGGATCCCGTGCGGTGAGGAATAAAAGCAAAAGCTCACGCAAATGAATGAGTTCCACGTGTCTGTTCCAAGCAGTTACAAGCTACTGAAATTAGAAAGGAGCAGACTGGTTACTTGCTTGTTGTCCACCAGTGTGTTCGAAGTGTTTCACTCAGGTTTCTCAGATCAATGTGTTTTATAAATCCAGTGAATACTGACATCTCTTTTTTTTTTTTAAAACAAAAATTTTCCCTGAACTCCTGATATGGTGCAATTTTCCTGGCACGTTTCTATGTTTTCTTCTAGGAATAGCAAGATCTCATTCTTGATAACTTTTTAATTTTTGCAAGAAGAGCTAAAAATTTAGCTTTGATTCTGTGGAGTCTTTTACTGCTTTTTGTTCTGCCTTACATGAATGCAAACCACTTTGGGAAATGTATGAAATAATTTTATCTAAAATGCTGTATTATAAGATTACAGGATATCTTAAAAATTGTTGAAATTCACTGGTTTTGGTGGGAAGGATTCACTTCTGCTGTGTTAGATTACATGCAATAGTACATCTAAATTGCCCATGGAATTTTTTTCATAAGTTAGTATGTGTGGAAACAGCATCATTCTTCCTGGAGTGATTTTTGCTTTGCTGCTACTACCTTTGAGAAGTGCTGCAACTCTCCCCAGAGGCTTTTTAACCATTGGCTATTCGGATGCGAAGTTTAATTGTAAAGAGATAAAATTCTTCTGTATATTTGATGTGTAACTTATGGTAATACTTTTTTCTTTTATCACAGAAATGACCCATTTGATATGAAGTGTTGAGGTTTTTTGTCACATTCTCCTTGTTAATCACATCAGAAATCTGAGGTGTTGACTAAAAACATTCTTGAATTCACTGTGCCAAACTTCTGTAAAGCTCTACGGTAATTCTGTAGAATGACAGTTCGCTTCTGTAGGCACAACGTTTTATTTTTTTAAAACCAGGTACTTGTCAATAGTTACTGTGTTCCTTCTGCAATCTTAAAGGTTTGGAGGCCATCAGAGAGGAATCTTACCATCTAGAAATAGTCTAGAATGTAATTTATAATACAGTTTGAGGAAATCCTGGGTTTTGTTTTATTTTTAAATGATTTTGAGAGCCGTATTTATGTGTAGTTTGGTTTTGTTTTGCTTATTTTAAACCATATCTGAATTAGGACTGATTAACTTCTGGTTTTTCCCTTGGTGTTTTGTTTGCTTGTTTTTGACATTACTTGTTATACCTTCTGGTAAGATGTGCTAAAAGTATCCATTTTCACTCGGTACTTCAGTGCACATCCCAATTATTGTAGCAGGCTGCTTAAGCAATTTATTTTTAAACAAAAAGATAAAATATTTACCCTATGTAGGATAGTTTTCCTCATGTCCTGTTCCCTCTAACGAAGCTGCTGGACAGGAACTCTCCCCTCTGCAGTCGGAGGTGTGAGCGCCCCAAGACTCTGCTCTCGGGTGAGCGTCGCAGCATTCCCGTCTTTCAGGAATCGGATGTCCGTAAGACCCCAAGAGGACTGCCTGGGCTGAAATGCCTATTTCATATTTATATGAAATATGTGTGATATAATCATAATACCCTTTATGAAAGGAGTGTAATGTTCACCTTCTTCCAAGGGGAGAGCTTTGATTACATTGGCAGCTCACGAATGGTGGGTGATATGGACATGAAAGATCTTATCTTTCATAAAGGATATAGGATTATATATAATCATGGTTATGATATATGAAATAATATCCATTTCATAAAAATGAACTATTTTATATATGAAAAGCCACAGCCGAGGTGGCTGCGATGAGTTTAGTTCCCCAGTTAAATCGACATCAGGGAGTATCATTTGGACTAGCGTAATACGCGCTTTTATAAGCCTAGGTCTGCTCTTTAACTGGGCAGGCGTGTTTCCAAAACTGTTTCCCAGTCCTGCCTTCTTAAGGGAGGTATCAAGGATTGCTAATACTTCCATTTTTTTTTTTTAGATTGCGTGCTTTTTCGTACTTCACGAGCCTGCAGACAAAGGATTTGGTTATGCCTTGGGAAAGCTGGCAATTAATCTGTTTAGCTGTAGGATTTGGGTGAGCACAGCACCTCATTTGGGCACCAGTAAATCTATAGTCTTTGTGAGCTGATCCTGTGAGCTGCTTTGTTGAAAGCAGCAGCCTCCCTGTGATACTAATTAGCAGAACCTGGTGTCTTCTAAAATAGTGGTTTCAGGGTATCTAACGCAAAATCTCGGCTACGTACAAAGGCTCTATCACCTTTATGATTTAAAGGTGTAAATGAAATACTTTTGTGCTTTTTAAGTCACTAGATCAGGGAATCATTCTGTAATAGCTTGTTCCTTTCCAAAATAAATTTTAAATTTGTAAATTCAAACAATTTGGAGAATATTTGAAAGCAGAAGTCTGCTTGTGTTATTCAGGGAGTAGGATAAAAAAAACCTGATAAGGAAGATGATTTGATGCAACTCGTAAGGTGATAAATCATGAAAACTTTTTGAAATTTATGCCTTCTTAGCATTCATCTTTAATATTTCAGTATTTTAAATTTTTTCTTTTCAGTGGAGAACATTAATTAAAACGGTCCGTTTCCTTCACTTCTAGATAGACTTGTGTCGGAACGGGGGGGAAAAAGAGGAAAGTCAAGCTAGAATAAAAGTAAGTTAAAACTAGATGGAACCCCCCCGGCCCGTGCATAATGCACATTAGGCAACAATCCGGAATGCAAGGGCAGTGGGATAGTTATTTTAGAACATGTAATATTTTGGATTGCTGTACAAAATTAGTGTAATTAAACCAATATTTTGCAATGCATTAGGTTTCAGTTTTCTAATTTGTTAATTTAATGTATTACAGTTATGTCCTGATGCATCTACTGTGTGTCAGAAGACAACTTTCTAATGAAAAAAATTATTAACACTTGTGTATTCGGCAAGGACTGTAGTGAACAGTCTGCAAAGGTGTGACGTACTGAATACATGAGCATAGGGCACGTTTTACCTGCCATTAAAAGCTTATAATACAGCAAATTAGATAGCTGCGGCACCCATTTTTCAATTGCACTTTATTAATTTAAACACTATGGTGAAATATTGATGAAATTTAATGTTGAAACTTGTGTCTTTGCTTTTTTTAATGCAAAAAAGTAAATGCATGATAAGTAGCATCGTAATAAATGCTACCTTTAGAATGTAATATTATCTTATTAGTGGCTTAAAACTTCTGTTTTTAACAGATGCATTGTCTAGCGTAACAGCAGGCTCTTGGTGTGTCACCAGGTGTCTTTGCCCTGGACATATCGAATGGAAGGAGTTAATCTTGTAAAAAATACTCAGTTATCTTGTTCTTCTTTTCTTTTACATTCTTCGGTACCAGGTAACATAAAATTAGCACGACGATCATGGGAGAGTCTGTTTGTGCCGGTCAGGCTGTATGTAGGAACGCAAGTTTCCCTTTTTTATGGCTTTACGTTTTCATCAAAAGATGAGTAAATACCACTGTCAGAACCACTGCAGGGGAATGGTAGGTCAAGTTTTGCTTTTATAACTGATCTGTGGACGCAGGACTTGCAGAGAGGAAATGTACTTCAAATAGTCATTTTCTCAGTGAGTGTTGCAGTGGATTTCAGTGAAGTCGAGAGCCTTACGCTACAGAGATGCTGTATGGGTTATCTGTGTGCATTCTTCGGTGGTAAGAATTATATCTCTGAAGCCTACGCTACCTCTATAAAGACATGCTATCTTGAGTGAGCTCAGTAATTTAATAACTTAATTGCTTAAAACAGAAAATCTGTTGAATAATGAAAAATATCCTATGCACAAGAAGATGAGGGGAGCTGACTTTATATATAAAATTTTTAACAATTCCAAATTTTGTATGAAAATTTATTAAAAATTGAACTCATTACTGTGTCTGGAAGAGAATTACTTCCATCTTTACTTAGAAAATTATGGGAGAAGATTACTCATACTGCAGAACTAACGTTAACCTAAGAGTAAAAGCTTACACAAGCGAGCAAGTGCGTTCAGGCAGGTTTAAAGAGGAGAGGAGGGTGGAGGAGACTTGGAGAACACAAGGATAGAGATCCAGATGTCTTCCTACTGCTGTGGTTGGGACAACAGCGGACTGAGGCGTAGCAGAAAGGTCTAGGTATTTCTATATATCTGTTCACAGTCGAAAATGAAACTTCATTCTTTAAAATTTTCAAGCTGTGTAAAATGGGTTCTCTGTTGTTGATTGCCATGTGAGGAGGGCTTTTTCTCATGGACTTGTGCGTGTTTATGTATACGTACATACAAGCTTTCCGTAAAAGATCATTTAATAGAGGAATTTGTAAAATTGTTTTGTGATGCTTCTGCTGAGCCATTCGGAGGAAAATAAAGGGCTGCCTGACAGTTACCACAGCTTAGGTTCTGGTGCAGTGTTGGCTGCTGGTGAAAGCCATCAATAAAGCAAATAGAAAGGCACAAGAATTTTCAGATGAAGAAATGCAAGTGTAGAAGACTTCGAAAAGAATGGGCAGCCCTCTTTCATATTTTTAATAGCCTACTGTACGACATTATTATCTGGCTACAAAGAACTTCACGAGAAAGGATTCGTTCCTGGTGGAGTGTCTCTATCTGTGGAGCATATTTGACAGCTGGAAAAAGAACAGTACTTCATTGCTGGGATCCTGACAGCCGTCAGATGGAAACAGTGATCAATATTTATGAACTTTAACATTCATCCAAACCCGGGTAAAACCTTGGACAGGTGAAGGTCTTAGGATTTTCTGAAAGCAACTTAAAAGCTCTTTTTATGGTAGAGAAGATGAAAAATGTGCTGCTTGGGATGTTTAGAGATCTGGGATTAAGCATCAAATCATACTTTTAGGTGGTAACACTTGGTAAGGTTTCTTATCCATTACGAATCTCTACTAGCTACCTCCTTTGACATTCTTGCTCTATTTGTAATAACCAAGCACTTTATAGCTCAGTAAAGAACGGAAGGTAGCTATGAAGAATAAATTGTATCGTTTGGTATAAGAAATATTTTGGCAAAATTTCTTCTGAGATCAGTTTTCGTTGTGTGATGTCCTGCACTGAGAGGGCGCCTGTTACGACGATGTATATAAATTTTTAATCTAGTTGTAATGTAAAGGAAATGTCTTTAAGAGAGTGAATTATGAGGAGTTCAGCATGGCTTGGTATCAACCATATAATGATTCAGTGTGCTATTTATAACTTCCTACTTACTGAAAATGAAAACATAAAAGCAAATAAAATATTCTGTAGTGTTATCTTTATTTTTAATCTATGTGTGGGATGTCTTGTGGACAGGACATGCTTTTATGAGCCTATAAATATTTAAGTATATGAGAGTCTGCACCCAAGTGGAACATGCTGCATGTCAATTTGTCTTCTAAGTTTTTAAATTTCGGTCTTTTTAAAAAAAAACTTGCTAGGTTTGAAAGCAACATTTAAATATTAATACTAAGCTGTAATACAGAACATAACAATCTGAATGCAATGCGGGATATACTGCTTTTGGTTATTGTAACCCTATTCCAGTTTCACAAGAGAAATCCATCATACGATAGGGGGAAAGGAGGAAAAGGGCTAATCATGATCTCGGCTATATAATCTGCACACTTAATATGCACACGTCCAAATATCTTGGCTTTGTTTCTAGCATGCATATGCCAAACAGTGTTTTCTTTAACATCTACAGATACGTATGTATGTAGAATAATTTAACACGTAAGCACAGCTGACCTGATAGAAAACCAAATTCCAAAGACTGTTGGGAACAACCGAGTTACAAGTTAGGCAAAAGTAACGGAGCCTGTGATTAGAAAATGTTTATATAATCTTCTGTCTAAAAAGAAACCTGATAAATATATCTAACTTACGTGCAGAGCAAGGATGAAAACTGTAAATTCTGCTTGACGGATTTCTGGTAAATCTTGACAATCTGATTTGCAGTAAATACTAATACTGTCACAAAATGCCAGGGTCGAATTACTAAATTCAAATAGTAATGTGGCCTGATTGTAGTAGCAAGCCTTACCATGGCACAACAACTTAAAAATGCAGTATAACAGTTCCGCAGATCGGTGGTAATTGGTCGTAGTAAGGCGAATGATTAAGTATTATGGGTTTAAATTAACTTTTTAGTATAAAAAATTTCTGAATTATCTGTTTGCATTTCAGTGATATTGTAAAGCATTTCTGTATTTTGTTTGAACAGTTTAGGAGCTTGCATAAAATGATACTGGCTGATTTTTTTTCCCTTTTGATATATGCAATAATGTCAATAAGCAATAAATTGCATGTTGTATGCAAGGTATCAGTACTTCGTAATAAAGGAGAGGAACACAGTTTCTTATTCCGTGAATTTTTCTTTCTTAATGTGGTAATTGGTTATGTACCTATAACAAATGCATCGTGAAAGAACAATTTTCTTTGGGTTCAGTTCAGAAACAACTGCCGTACACGGTAGCTTGAAATTTCATGCTGTGTCTTTTTTTATTTAAAAAAAGGTGGGGAGGGAGTATGAGGTCTGAGCCACGCTGCTGTTCAGGTGCCTGGACTTTTAAACGGCGAAATTCCATGTAGGACATCACTGGGGCCAGGAACGTAACTCAAACTATAAATTTTGTTGTGTATTAAGGAAAAACTTGTATCGGATAGTAGAATTACATTGCACTGTGTTGTAATACCACATGTTTCAGGACGTAAGCTGGACGGTTGTCTGAAGGCTCTAGGGATAAAGGAGGTACTGTTCTCAGCGTATTATAAATGTGATGCACCACACAGTACTGAATACTAAGGCGGCCAATTAAGTTCCTTAATATGGCAATTCCTAGATTGTGTATGTGCAGCGAACACACGCCTCGGAACCACGAATTGTGTGGTAAAACCCATAGGTTTCTCTAAGCATCCTTGGAGGAAATTGCTGCTGTTTTATATTTTAACCGTTGGCTTCCAAACACAGGAATTGCTTGTGTTTGCTTGAGTTTATTTTGTATTATGCGGTGGTTAAACTCCTAGAAGAAAACACAAAGCATTCCAGTGGTTTTTACTTTTTCCTCTGATCTTTTAAGGGGAAGTTAGTTCCACTTGTAAATTATATTCTTAGGGTACCAGTTTTACACTGTTAGTGTAGAAAACTACTCATTAACTTGTCGGTCTGTTTGGAAGTGACTGGGAATGTCTGGAAACGTTACTTGGGGTCGGATGCTATATAGGTCAGATTTCCGACTGCCTGAGGAAGGACAATGGGGGCTTGGTGGGAGGCTTTCGGGTTGGCACTGGGCAGCTTTTAACACTGAATGGTGGAAAGGAAAGTCCGAGCGCGGCTGGGAACGAGGGACGCCTTCCAGCGAGCCATTCTTACCCTGACAAATTCAACAAATCTTGCTTAAAGTGTGAGAAACGTGCCTCTCCCTAAGATGTAGGGTATAGAAAGTATTTTGTACATCCACTACTTTGTCATGTTCTGGTGCAAAGTTGCTCTTCATTTTCTCCCAAATTTAATTTTCTTTTTTTGATTATTCTCTGTGGTCTTGCTGAAAGCTTTGTTTTCTGTACTTGTGTTGGTGTGATAATTTGGCATTAGGGTTTTTTTATTTTTATTTTTTATTCAAATCTTCACACTGCGAAAAAAATCTGTCATTTTTTTAGATGGTGGGCTACTGGTCTGAGTATCTTCTCACTTTGCTCTGCTTTTCTGGAGTTCACAGTGTAATATTCCTAATAGATTGTGTTTTGTTGAGATTGTGACCTTGGAGTTCTTTGTCATGCTTTACATCGAGGAAAAAGTATTTGCTACTTGGCTTATCTTCGAAAGGGTGAAAACTATCACCTATACAATGGCTAATAAAGAGTGGAATTGCTGCTTCTGGTGGGGCGCGATGGTGGAAAGCGGGGAGACGGCATCCTGACATCAACAACATCATGTACTTCAAGAGGAGGGCGTAGAACCAATTCCCCGTCTGAGACCGTCAGAGAGAAAAAATGTGTTTTACCTTAGAGTCGTTCTGCCACTGCCTTGAAATATTTGGCAGCAAAGATGTCAGTTGGTCCACAGGAGGCTCTTATTATTAAACTGCATTGTCAAGCGCAGCAAGTGAAGGCTAAAAACGTTGTATCTTGTTCAGTGCTGCTTACACAGCTGTTACTGTGAATGCAGTCTTAGGGATTTCAGGGAAGCCAGATATGCCGAAAACCTGGGCACTGGTGGAGGCAATCATAATGTTTTCTAAGGCACATAATAGAGAATCAGTTGGTGACACGGTGCCCCTTTCCCGACTCCAGGTTCTCAGTACGCTGCGCTAATAATTCCTGCATGCAGAAAGGATAGGAAACAATTTCCTCTTACATAATAAAGACTCTAAATGGGCAAAAATGAGTGAAAGGATGGATATTTGACATCGCTTTGTACTTGTATTTTTATGCTGTGTTCTCACTGAATAGCAATGTCCTCCTTAATAAGAAAGATCCTGTTTTGAAAGACGGTATGTGAACATGTTCTTAAAAGCGCTCTTGAGAGGAACCTATCAAAGAAGTTTTTTAATCTGAAATAGCGCACATTAGAACTGTTTCAGTGTGGTTTAGAATTTGTCTCTATTAATCTTTCTGATCTTTTTCAAAAGAAATGGGAGATAATCACTCACTTCTTTCTTTACACCAAAACACTTACAGAGGGTGCAAGAGACCCCTCCCCAAGATTTGAATTTGGATTTCCTTCATCCCAAGTTAATATATTAACTGGGCCGTTTGAAGTTTAAATTCCTTCCCACTTTTATTTTTAATTGCTCCAATGAAATAGGGTGTTTAAAAAAAATGGGTTTTGATCAGTTCCAATTGTCATATATTTATAATGAATGTTTGTCTTGTGTCTCCCCACCTGCCTTTTGCACTTGACAGCCTTTTGAGAGTCTGCGTTGCGGGACAAACATTGAAATAGTCCGGCAGGGTTTGTACTCACTGTTACAGCAGTTACTGCACAGCTTGATCTTACCACCTCTGCGTCAAGAAGGGCCGGATGGAAGCGCTCTGCCTTGCTCTGATGCAGAACGAGTTCCATTTTCTGAATCCTCAGACTGCGGTGTTACGCACAGCATTTCCCGCAGATAGTTAAACTGCGTCTCCTGGCATTGAAACAAAGCAGTATTTTTAGTAAATCTTCAAGAGCTGTGATACTTTTGACGAGTTGATGTTTAAAAAACATCTTAAGGAAACTTCCTATCTCCGTGGGTTTAATAAGGACGCACCTTTACGATATCGACTCATTGTGCTTGTACATTCAGCAGTTTTTCTATACTTCTGCTAAAAAAAAAATAAAAAATTTGCATGTGTAAGGGATAATGGCTTCACAAACAAAACCGCACCAAGACTTACGCTCGGGCGTACCTCATGCTAACGCAGCCGTACGGGGATTGAACGTGAGCCGCAGTACGCAAAAATCACCGTTGCTGGCAGGTTTTGAAACAACTTTTGTACCTTTAAACGTGCCGTAAATAAACCCCAGCGGCCCTCCGGCGCCCTCTGTCCGTTCCCAGCTC
>VZTV01076989.1:1790-35514 GCA_013400875.1 Anhinga rufa
CAGCACAAATCCAAAACACAGCCCCATACTAGCTACTGCGAAGAAACTTAACTCTATCCCAGCTGAAACCAGGACACTCACTTGCTATGTAACTAACCAAAAGGTTAGCAGGCAGTTTAAGAATAATGATATGAAACTTAAATTTAAATGAAGTTTTAAGCATTGTTCAACTTGTTTTCCCTACTAGTAAAAGTGCTCATTCATTCCATATCAAGTATTCAAAATGAACAGCAGATTTGAATATAAAAATGCAATAAAAAAGTAAATATGCCACTTGCTGTATGTAAACAGAATAGACCAAGGATCTCTGGGGCACGCTCTCCACATATTGCCCAGCAGTGGATCAAGAGCCCGTGCTTGGAAAGGCAGCATGGTAGCATGAACAGAATGGGTGAATTCCACACACCTTGATTTCTAGAGACCATAGAGGCCCGAGGCATAAATGATTTCCTATATTTCTAAGTATAGGTCCAGTTTTATACCTGCTCCACTGTTTTCTCCTAATCTGTTCCAGCCTTTGGGGACAGACCCCCAAGGTAATTGTGTAGGAGCACTGTGCCTCTAGTACCTGTTTATTAAACTCCCCCCACCCCACTGCAAAAAATCACCCAAACTGGCATAATTTAAGCCATGACTTTTTGGATTTGACAAGATTATGATGCAATTTTATGTAAAAGGAGTGGTGTAATTCATACTTGTTCGCTAGTGTAGCAGGATGTCTGTGGTGTGTTGGCAGCTGGGACCGGGGCTATTTTAAGCTGACAGCATTGGTGCTGTATAGTGTTACTCCATAGGCAGAGAGTAAGTATTTTAATCAAGGTCAGAAGGAAGGAATGATGGCAAACTAAACTGCTTATGTTAGGTTTTAGCCTTTTTCTCTTTATTCATAGTTGTGCAATAACTCTTAGGTGAACAAATCTTTTTAAAAGGATTGTTGAAATCCTGAGCCTTTTCTAAGTGTAATTAGTTTGTAGCAATAGTCTTATTCCATTACATTTTGTTTGTATACAGAATTAGGCTGTACAACAATGTTTGTAGCTCTGTATTTGCATCGCTGCTGTCAATGATCTTCTGCGATTTGACTTCTTGTGCAGGAGTTTACATAATTTCTGTGACTGTTTAGCCGTATGATTGAGATGATAAATGGTCAAAATACTGAAACGGGTAGCAAAACCAGAACCTGTCCTGGTGCATCAGGCTATGCAGCCCTTCATAAGCTGTTAAGTCTTTCCTTTTCGCTCTTCTATTGCAGAGGCAGTGACTAAGTCCATGGAAGCTTGGTTCCAAATTCCCTTTGAATGATAATGTTATAAAGGACTTTTGGGGAGAGCTGTGAGGGCAGCCTGGCAGAGAGGCTTGTAAAGGCACTGTGGGTATGGGGCAGTTGCAGCTTTGGCTCGTTGCTGTTAACTGGGAGAGTTTGGAGTCCTGATGGTGGTAGAGGTTGTGGTCTTCTGGACTAACATATTAAACAAATGCTCTGACAATATGTTCCCAGAAAATCAGTAGGTGTTTGTTTTGTTTCATTTAATTTAAATACTTACGCAACTTTGTAGTTCAAACAGCTCAAAAGTAGAATGAAATAGCTTAAGACACCTGGAGTGGAAAAACATTGTCCTGCAGACTTGAATATGGGTTATCTACAGGTCCCTCCTGAAGAAACGAGAAAATTATCCTAAAATACAAATTCAAATCTAAAAATCTTTATTCAAAGTGCTCCTATGCCCTCTGCCGAGGGCTGCCTTCCCAGAAAATACAGCCTTGGCAGAACTGGCTGGGTCCTCTGAACTGGTGCCTGGATTAACAGCTCAAGTAGGAGGTCGTGGTGGAAATACTCTGAATTTACACATAGAACCTGAATGACCAGAGCAGTCAATGGTATTGCAACTTTAATATCCGCTCCAGGTTTATAAAAATAGATTTAACTTGAGAAGGATTGCGTAATGCCTTTGTGTAGCATACAAATGGGACTTTTTTGATGAAGGAATGCCATGGTGCTTGTGAAAATATTTTTGGTTTTCTGCAGGAGATGAGCAAACCAGTTGGAAGAAACCTCAGTTAGACATGCCATCAGGAAGCTCTTCCATTACCAGTGCCTACTGGGGTAGCTGTTACTGGAAGAGATTAAAATTGTTCATTAAAGTTATAAACATAGCTTATGTATTCAAATCTTTGTCTAAAAACATCCTATTATGAGACAGAAATGATGAACAGAACCAGTGGGTAACTTTAGAAAGTCCTGAAAATGGCATGCAGTACAGCACTGAAGGTGTAACAACATGGCTAACAGTATTATACTGAAGAAAACCTCTTGGGTTTAGTTCAACTCCCATTAAAGAACTGGCGGGTTTTCCCCGAGTTTCACAGGCTCAATATATGAACAAAGCTGCCTTTCATAATAGGGAAGTTGTACAGCGGCATGCTGTTTGAAGTACTGAGAATTTAATCTTGTTACTAATTTTGACAAGTATTTCTACAATGTCGGTCAATGCGTTCAACACCTCTATGGTAATACAGTTGCACAGGGTTTTACTTATCACATGGATTTACCCTTTGGCAGTAGTGGGGGAAAGAGAGGCTGCAACGGGGAGTGTTTAATGTCTGCTTCACATTTTTCCCTTCCTCAGTACATTTGTATATCTTTTCAATTTGTTCATACTTGCTTTTTTTTATCTGTTTGTTATGTTGTATAGTCTTGTACAAATGGCTAGAAGCAGATCTCCATGGCAAGAGCTCAGATACTGCAGACAAAACCTCAGGTAAAGAGGCATTAAGGACAAAACAATCACCAGGCCCTCTCTCTATTTTCTGTCTTCCAACTCCCCTTGAATCAAAATAAGGATCAGAGTTTAAAAACGAAACAAAAAATCCTCAACTTTTTCATTTTTTTACCTAATTTAAATCAATATCTGATAAATTTTAGTCTTTTTCTTGAAGATCTCTTGGCAGATGTGTTTCCCCACTCCAATTAAAAGTACTAGTGGAGTCAGGTATATTGGTGGATATACAGATTGCTAAATCTTAGTGTGCTTGGTAAAGACTGAACAATAACTTGCGTGAGGCTGTATTAGAGGATACTTATCAAGAAATCCGACTGGGCTAGTTATGTAGATTTGTGGACAAATAGTACTGGAAGGTCCAGCTCCACCAATTTCTGCTACAGAGACCCAAAGGTTCCTGACACCTCAAGGAAGCATGTTTTGCAGTCTAGATTTAAATAGCAATATTAGTGAGGTCCACACAGACACACACGCCCCCCAAAAAAGCCAAATCATGTAGATGTATTGATAGGGTACGCAACTCACTATGGCTTCCTGCTTAAATGTGATCCTTTACATGCTGACATGCAAGAGGAAGGTTAGACCCTGCTGACCCCTCCTGCCCCCTCAAAAAGCCACCACCATCTTAAAGAAAACACAGATTTTAAAATTTTGGAATTAAAACTGTTTTGTCTGCCTTGTCCCAGTCCTCCCTTTCATATAATTTCCCTCCTCTACTATAAGATTATGAGAATACGTGTTCAAAATAGTGCCTTTGAGTTAATGTCCATGAACACTGTCTAGCCTACCACAGTCACTTTGGTGTCATGGTGAGGCACAGAAGAAAAGCACCAGAGCACAATTTCTGCAATACCTAAACTAACTGTCTTCTGAACCTGACAATTAACAGCTTAGTTACTCCCCAACCAAGCACTATTATTCCTGTCCCAACGTTGTTTTCTCACTCTCATGTTGCACACTACGTTCCGTCTGCAGAGAAAGAACATAGCTGGATGTGCTGAACACTTTTAATTAGAAATAGCTATCAAAGAGATTGTCACCATGAGGTGCAGTACTGTGCATAGTCGTGCTCCCAGTACATTCCTCTAAAGGAATAAAAGATATTTTTATTTCTGTGGTCACAAGCATTCCTGTCTACGTTCCAGAGCTTGGAAGGAGAGACAGATAGCTCGCGTTCCCTGGACCAGAGGGTGTGGGTGGAGGATGCCTCTGCCTATTTAGTACATATTTTTGTATGCCTCTGTAGCTGTGATAATGAAAACAGATCAGCTTAAACCTTAAGATGGCTAAATTTTTCAGTATAATCACTCATAGGAAAGCCATCATGACTGACAACCTCACAACTGTAGCTGCATTTCCCTTGTAATTTTATCCTTCATCCAAAACACAGAGGATGCTTGTTTTCTAATTTTGAGACATCTTTTCATTTTGAAATGAAATTAGCATGGTTTTTCTTGATCTACCACCCATCACTTCACCATTTGCTTTTAATTTGAAACTAAAGGTCCCTTTGAAAATGCATGCCTTTAAGGGAAAGTGCAAGTTGTTTAAAAGTACAATTACATAGGAAGTAGTATCCTATTGAAACGGTACTTGAATCTGACATGTTTTACACAATTTTGAAAAATACTTGAATGATTTTTTTTAAAATATCCTGAAAGCAAAAGGAATCCATTTAAAACAAAATTTTTAATTTGCCTCTGAGAGGCGGCTTGCCCCATGAGATGTGCTCTTTGCACGAATGGGTACCATGCATCAAATACGATGTTTCAGTCTGTATTGATAGTACTGTTATCTGGCCATTAATATTTTAGAATATAGATTCAATTCGCATTTGATACTTGCTTCATTTTTAATGTGCCTTGCTAATCCTGTTTGGGAAGTTAGCAAGCAAACACTTAAAAGCACATAGTAGATTTAATGAAAATTCACTGTTTGCCTGGAAAAACAGCTAAAAAAATTTCTTGTCACATGTGACTCAGCAGTTCAGAACTACCAATGCTGAGAGCTGATAATATCAGGTACTCTTTGGTCCAGATCCCTTCCCTCATGTTTGCCAAGAAGGTTTTGCTTCCTGTGGTTTTCTTCCAGCTGCTTGTCAGTGTGGAGCTGGCTGTCACAGTCCATGTCTCTCATCTCATTTTGGTGAGAGTTGGGGTGTTTCCTGCTGGTTTGGCCAAACGATGACATTTCACCCTGACACGTGGGCTGCTTTCTGTCATGTCCTTGTACTGTTTCTTTCCTAAATTATGTGTCCCCTTTAAAAGCTTACCCTGCCTGGCTTCACAGGGGCAGCTTTGTATGGAGGATGCGATGTTGTGTCCTTTGATTGATTCACTCTGTTGTGGTTTCTTGGCTCTTCTCTTTTGTCTTGTGATCACTGATTGAGAAAATTGTGTTTTCTGTGTGTCTGTTTTACCTTTAATTTCTATTTTTTTAAAACTACCGTAGTAGTAAAATGCAAACCCTGCAGGGACTCTGCAAAGGTAAGTTATTTGTGCCATTTACTTTCTTGGATAAAATGAATCCATGTTGTCAGCCGACTAGAACATTGTTACACTGGGTTTGGAAAGCTGGATTTCTTAAAGCAACACTTGTGCTTCATAAACAAACCTTTTTAGACATCTCTGACACCTAAATGTCTGCATGAGTATGTGCAGCAGCATACAAATTATTGGCCGTTTCCAAAAGCTGATTGAAACCCTCAGTTTTTCATGATTACAGTGGTTTATTTGCAAGTATGCCTTGTTCTTCTCCACTAGTTCCACATGCTGCTAGAGTATTGCCCGTCAAGATGGGGGGTGATTTATAGGGAGAATGAGACAAAGGATGTTCAATAACAAGAAGAGCAAAAAACCAGGGCCTTCCCCACTCTGATATCCCCAGTGATGTAATTTTTGGTCTAACTCGGAAACAAGTACAGCTTTATCTGGTGGGGTTGGTTAGTAACTGAGCCACCAAACTAGGGGAGGAGGATATTCTCCCATGGAGAAGGCTTCCAGGATCGCTTCCCAAGTATCTCAGAGCAGTCTTACATGCTTCCAGAGTCTGCCAGTGCCACTCTAATGCTGGAGGACAGGTTAAAGGCAAGATAGTACCTGGCACCATGCGGCAGCTGCCCTCTCTGCCTCACCACAAGCTCAGACTGTGCTACCAAAACAGATAGGTAAAGCTACCACGTATGTAACGCTCTGCTTCAGGGTGCATGTGGAAGTTATTTAGGTAAAAGCCAGGTGATTTGCTTTCCCACTCAATCTAAGGGCACAGAGCCATGTTCTCTGAGATGCCACATGTCGTAGGTGTGCTGCAAGTGGGGCTCACCCGAGCATGCCCAGCGTGCAGGGAGCCCGGGTAAAGCCTGCCCCAATTTCTTTGGTGTCTGTAAGTGAGCACAAATGTTAGAAACAGTAAATGGCATGAATAATGTGTGTTGCTGCTGGACTCCCATTTACAGTTTTGTGCTAATACCAGATGATTAATCAATTTAGTTGTTGACTGTCATCACTGCAGACTATTTTTCAAGCAAAAGGTGTTTTTAAAACACCTGTACAATGTAGACTGGATAAGTGTTGCCCAAAGAACCTGCAAAGGGCTCCACTGGTGGGTGAACTGCAGAGATGATGAGTGCCTCTGAACCACACAAATTACCCAATTAGCATCAATCACGTTACCTTAAGATTTTTTGGTCGTGAAAAAGGAAACCTTTAAAAAATTTGGACTCCCGCAATGACTTTCTGTTAGTGGTGGAGAACTTAATGAAGTCATCAAGATGCTTGTCAAACTTGTAGTAGAACCAACCAAACAAATTCAGCATCAAATATCTGCCTTTCTGCTAATTCACAGTTGTAAGGTAAACTACGTCAGACGTGAGGATTGAAGGTCTAATTAGGAAATAACCTTATGCATATTTATTTGATTATGCAAGCATATTAATTACTGTTTGATACTAAGAATTAAATACGTTGCCACGTATGTTTAAGTGCATACCTGCAGAGAGAAATTTCACTGGCTTTGCTTGTTGGGATTTTTATTTTGTGAAACTTCAGGAATCAGTGGATGACATCACATCTTTATCTCTAATGCCTCTTCAAGGAACTTCTGGGCCAAAATAAGAGGTTATTCTACTGCCATGTTCTATAATAGAGTAATGGTCTCTGGTTTTGTGTACTGCAGTCTGAGCTTTGTAACCGAGCACGGAGAGGATCTTCATAGAGCTTGTGCTCTGGACTGCCATAGCAGCTAGTGGCAAGTCTGGTCCAGCTTGGCAGATGTGATGAGCTAATCAGCTGAACATCAACATACCTTTTAATTTGATCCCGTTTAGCTGATACCTTCAGTTTTCTTTATTTCTATGATGCTTTTGCTGGATTTCTGGTTTGCCTTGAGCAATTCCGGAAGCAGGCTGGATTCCCCTGCCAGAGCTCCTCACATCTTACTGTTTGAATTTATTCCTGCCCCAGGAAATATGGCTGCAGCATTGCACCAACTTGGACCTTTTCTCCTCTCAAGTACAAAATATCCTTGTAGAAGCTTATTTGCTTTTCTCCCCCACGGTTATGGACCAAAATCAATGAGATGGACATAACAGTAGAAAATATAATGCTGCAATATGTCTAAATACAGTGTTAAAAATGAGCCATTGTATAAAAATACCCATCTTAAAAATCTCAGAGATCTCCTAGGAAGGAAAAGATTTTTAAACCCATTTTCTGAATGCATTTGAAAGCCAGTGCTGTCGGAATAGCTGGTTAGCTTTCCTCCACCTGGCTCCCCAGCTTACTTGGTGTAGTGGCTCTTATAACAAGGCAAGGTGCAGTCCCAGCACAGCTGACTTGCACATCTTGAGGAATTTCTGCCTGTCTACACACATCCTCGCAGAGGGGAGCTCCGGCATAAGCCTCTGCTTTCCCTTCCCGACCAAGCAGGCAGCTGGCATTGATGTTGGGAGTGAAAATGCCCTTCAGATTTCACAAAAAAACCCCACCAAACCTCAAGTGAAAGTAAGCTGTCCAGGTCAGCTCTCTCTGAAGCCTCACTGCTGTGACAAGTCATTATTTCTTCATTTGTTGCAGGAGAGAATTTCGACCAGAGTCCCTTAAGAAGAACCTTCAAGTCCAAAGTTTTGGCCCATTATCCTCAGAATATCGAGTGGAACCCCTTTGACCAGGATGCTGTCAACATGGTAGGTAGAGAAACTCTCTTCTCAAGCTGTTTTCTGACAATTTCAACTCAAGTGGTTCCTGGGTTGTTTACAACCAGCCCTTGAGATGTGATGAACAAGGTGCTTCTGCTGGGACTAAGGGCATCCACTAGTCATGGTGGTTGAAAAGCAGTAGAGGAGGAAGTATTGTGAAAATACAGAATACTTTCAGGCACAACAAAAGTAAAATGCTGCATTTCCCTCATTAGTTTTAGTTATGTCTGCTGTGTGATAACACGAGTCTAACCACCAGCTCAGTGACTGGCCGAGGAGGGGTGCAGTCATCCAGTATATATATCCGCAGGTGGGAAGGAGGCAAATGGAGGTATTTTTGAGATACTAATATCCACATGAAATTTTTGAGTACAAAAAACCTTGATGCTGCAAATAGCAAGGGAGAGAGGAATCTTTACAAAGAAGCTGGAACTTACCTAAACCACGGCTTTTGTTGGGTGGTCACTTTTAATGGCACCTCTGCACCAGTGCATATTCCGTACATCTCTTTACTCTCACCTAACCTTGGTGTGAGCTTGTCTGTGTGGCTAAATCCCACGAACAGGGGAGGGAGGAGAAAACAAGAGGAGGAAAAGGTGGGGGCAGTGACAACTAAAAGACCGATGATCCACTGGCAATTTCCCCCAAAAGCTGATATTCAAAGGATGTTTCCAAAATCACCAAAGCACTTGTTAAGAACATGCCCTGACAAAGACAACAGATTACTGGTATTTGAGCTTCCCAGTACAGAAAATGCTATTTGTTTTATAACTTAAAAGTGAACAGTTGTTGTAATAATAACATTAAAGCAATATTACTGATTCAGCTGTTTTCAAAACTGTGTATTGGGTCTAACTCAGAATTGAAAAATTAGGGAACCCCTTCCCCCCAATCTAGTTTAGATGTGCTTCGCATTTGAGGAGGGTAGGACTACATACTAGCTACTTCAAACCAGAACTAACCACAGCGTATGGTGCGGGTGTGAAGTCTTGAGAATCTCCTGACCCTCACTCTGATGGAGAAACAGAGGACACATGAAAACCACAATAAAACGGCTTTTGTAAATGCAGTCTGAATTACGTTTAGTTCACATTTGAAATTTCTCTGCAATTGTGAAGGTTTAGAAATCTTCAAAGTTCATCTCAGTTTCCACTAAATTTTATTTTTTAGCATTGTGCCAAATATTTAACATGAAAAGCCAGGAGCTGGAAGTAGCAGTGACACTGAGAGCTATATTCTGGCACTGCATATCCATAGAAAGGCAGAGATGAGTCTAGTACCAGTATTAGTCACTTTGCCCACTGGCAGCTGGGAATTTCTATCCTCTTCTTCCAAACATGCGTTGGTGGAGAAGGTGCATATACAGAAGGTGTGAAGGACTCAGAATGATGCTTCATCAGCACAGTTAAGATGGTAATAACTCAACTACCAAGGCTATTTATGCCTTTTAGTTCTGCCTTTGAACTGTGGGTGTTCAGAGGAGAAGTGATGGTGGGTGTGCAGCAGAAATATGGCAGCAAGAGGTAATAGCTGGAATCGCTGCATTATTTGTCTCTCATGTTACAGTTGAAAATACCTA
This sequence comes from Anhinga rufa, assembly GCA_013400875.1. NCBI lineage: Eukaryota > Metazoa > Chordata > Aves > Suliformes > Anhingidae > Anhinga > Anhinga rufa. The sequence goes on from VZTV01076989.1 coordinate 11,344, forward strand.
GTATTCATGAAGTGTGATCATATTATCGGATGAAAATGGAATACCAAAACCAGCAAGATACCTACTGAAATAAAATAATTGAACTGAGCTGCATCCAGCTGAAATCAAACAGCTGAAGAACACATCTTTCATTTGCAATGTGTCTTGGAGAGAAAAAAAAAAGGCATTTACTAACAGCAGCAGTATTTAATGGTCTTTTAAATCATCTTTTGGAAAACTTCTTTATTGTTTTGATCTGAAACATCATTTAAAGTAATATCCACCTCCACAGAATCCCTTGAGGCAATTATTGGCCTTTCTGATCTTGCCTTGCTGTATTAGTTCTGCCTATGTGTTTGCTTTATGTGAGCTTCCAGAAGCAATTTTCCTCAGAGAAGAAAATGCATAAGTCCTTGAAGGTTAACTTCTGAGAACTCTGGCTTTGCTGGATGCCTAAGGAATTTCAACTGCCTTCTGAAACCATCCTGTCGCTTTAAAAATAACCCCCTGAAGTCCCAAGAAATCACTGTGCCTATGAGTCATGTTTTCTCTCCCTTTCAAAGTATATAGAGTTCTCTTTAATAGGGAAGTATTTCTTTTCCCCCACTGCTTTTTGTGATTATCCCTGCCTAATGTCACATACTGTCTTCTGTGGCCATTCCGCAAGTAATGTGTTGTACTGAACTGAAGCTCTCAGTAGAGAGGAAAGTGACATTTTTAGGAAATAAACCTCCTATGTTAGCCCTCTGGTTCATCAAGGTATATAAATCTTTGCCTGTATTTCTGAAGTCCAAGGAAGCACCGTTTGTTTAATGTGTCATGTACTGAGATAAAAGAATTAAAGGTGTCCCCGTGTAATTTGAAGGACCAGGCTTTAACACAAACAAAAGCGTCTTTCTCTCCACCCTCTCACCACCCATGGCACAATTTGAGTATGGAGCTTGCTGCCGCAGCATGTTGCAAGCGTGAAAAATACACAGGGCCCTAAAAAGTGAAATAGAGGATCTAATGGAGAAGAGGTGAACTGGTGCTGATGGGCAGTGGTCCAGAGGGGACCTTTGGTTCAGAAATATCTGCAACTGATGACGTCTGGAACGAAGGAAGGATTACAGTGTGCGTGTGTGTCCTGCCTCCATGTTTAGGAAAAGGGTATCTCCTACTCACCACTTCTAGACATGCGGTATGGGTTAGTTGATACCTTCTTACCTGTCTTTGTGCAACTTCCTTTTGTTTTTACAAACCATGTTGATTATAAGCTTTATTGCAAGTACGATTTAATTCCACATTTTTCTGCTGATAGATATGTTTAAATATAAATAGTAAAGTGCTCTGAAAACCAAAAGCCTGCCCTTTGATCAGTAATTTTGGATAGTTTTCTGTGTTTATATACAGATGCAATAAAGGTGACTGGCTGCCTTCTCACTGTTGGTCAGCCAGCTTCACCAGCAGGCAAAGCTTTCATCCCCCCCAGCCTGAAGGAGCTGCTCTTCCCCAACACTCTCCTGTGTTTCACATGACAAACACAGATGAGATGGGAAGTGACTGATGTCCAAAGCACTAAGATGAAAGTTTTTATGCATTAACTGCAAATTTGAAGCTTTCTGTGTTGCTGGAAAATGAGCACAGATCCTTCCTTTTGATCGTAGCTTCTTAAGTGACTCTTGGTCGTTCTTCCCTACCTCAGTGCTTTCACATCTTTCTTCCTTTGCCTTTTCCTGTGTCTTCATGTAGGTCTAATGACGGTGTCAGTCTCTGTGGCAGGGTTTGCAGCTAGGGTCTTAAAATGTCAATATTCTGCATATGCTGGGCTGTGGTTGAAACTTAGTAGGCGGGTGTCCCTTTGAGTACCTATACTCAGTATATAACGGACAAGGGAATAATAATTAAGGCTTGGAGGAAACTTATTTAATACAGCATTCTGAAACTGTCTCAGCAGCTCCTCTGAATTTCTGTGATGTTTATCTGTTCTGGATTGTACCAGCACGTATAATTTGCTTATCCAGGTATTTTTCTGTAAAGTGAAGAAAATATAATCTTTGAGGTTAAAACCTCTGATTTCGGCCTGATTGGATTTGATAGAGCTATAGCTGCCATTGAATGCCCACATTCTAGAAATAAAGTTTTATTAAGCAAGCCTGCCAAAAAATAAGGTTGAGATATTTATTGTGCAGAATAAATTTCAATAAAATGTGGAACAAGGGTTTTTTACTACTTCTTTATTGGAGAAGCCTTAACTATGGCACTGCTGTTAATGCCTCAATAAAAACTATAAACCTTTTGAATGAAAATGAGGCTGCTGTTCAAAAATGGATCAAGCTACAATTTCATGGTTTATGTCAGCAAAGCCCCATCAATTGAATTAAATTCTTCTACCATCTGCAGGCTACTTATTTTCCTATACATTACCTTTTAGAGGAATACATAAGAGCTGTCCTAGATAACTTAGGGGCTTGCTAGCATGTTGTGAAGTGAGTCTGGACCACTTGCCTAAATCCTAGCTGGGCTGGTAGTAGCTTTATCAAGCTGTTGAATGGTCTCTGCAAGGTGCACTGGTGAAGTTCAGGATAGGATGTGCCTGAAAATACATAATTATTTCTCTTGACCTCTTCCATCATCAGAAGAATTTACTCCTGGTCAAGGTGAGACATTAGGGGATGCACTCGCTTGTGTGTAGGTTCACATCACTTGGGAAAGCTGGCTTCTAGTGTTGCCTTTGGGAATAGGAGGAGCACTTTGAAGGGTAACCCTCTCTTCTTTCCTTTTATTTCTTCACATGGAAGGTACAAAGGAAGCTTTAATTCTTCGTGTATAAGCATACTGATTTAGCTAGAATATAAAGAGTTTCATGCTGATGCACATTCAAACAAAATTTGCTGGGTGTTTATTATTTTGTATTAGATGGCTGATAGAATTCCTGAGGAATGCCTGGAAAAATGCCTGCAATTCTCACTAGGGCTATGTTTCGGAGAAACACGCAGTGTAGTAGAATCACTGCAAAAGATTTTGCTGAGTGGTAAATCAAAACAAGGCTTATGTAGATTTTGGATGTTTCCCCCCACCCCCTTCTTCCAATATAAGCTATTTTGTAGCACTTAAGGAAGAAAGTGTAATAGCTGTCAGTCAATTGTTTTGCTTTCTTTTAAGAAAATGAGGAACGATCAAAGAATTTCAAGAAATCTGTAATTTTAATTCAGTGGTATAAGAGGCTCCCTTGGCTCTCTGATTTTAAAGTACTGTGGGAACAATATATGCGAATGAGAACAAAACTGGATGTCTTTATTTGATGCTTAAGTAAATGACACAAAGGCTATTCAGTAGTGAAAATAATTTTACAAAGTAATGAAAATAAGTCATAATGACTTAATAGATGGGTGATTTTGAAGGGTGTTTTCCTTTCTTCAGTCATGCCTTTCTCTTCTTTTAAGTAGCATCAGTTTTAGGCTGTTTGTTCTTGGGCTACTTTTCAGGGGGATTATGTTTAATGATTAACAGCTTTTTATGATGCAGTAGAAAAAAAGAATGTACTTGTAAAGCAAAAGTAACAAAATAAAACTGTAGCTTAGATAACTATATCTATTTTTTTTTCTCTTTTCTTAGCTGTGTATGCCCAAAGGGCTGTCTTTCAGGACGCAGGCAGATAACAGAGATCCACAGCTCCATTCGTTCATTATCACCAGAGAAGATGGCTCTCGTACGTATGGGTTTGTGCTTACATTCTACGAGGAGGTCACAAGCAAGCAGATCTGCACAGCCATGCAAACGCTCTACCAGATGCACAACGCAGAGCAATACAGCAGCGTCTGTGCCTCTTCCTCATGCAGCATGGACTCCTTGGCCAGCAGCATCGACGAGGGCGATGCCACTTCCCTTGCCAAGCTCCAGCGGTACAACTCCTATGACATAAGCAGAGACACGCTTTACGTCTCCAAATGCATATGCCTCATCACCCCTCTGCCCTTCATGCAAGCCTGCAAGAAGTTCCTGATCCAGCTTTATAAGGCAGTGACTTCCCAGCAGCCGCCGCCTCTGCCCCTGGAGAGCTACATCCACAACATCCTCTACGAGGTGCCCCTGCCACCCCCAGGCAGGTCACTGAAGTTTTACGGGGTCTACGAGCCTATCGTTTGCCAGAGGCCTGGGCCCAACGAGCTGCCGCTCTCTGACTACCCGCTGCGGGAGGTCTTTGAATTGCTGGGCCTGGAGAACCTGGTCCAGGTTTTCACTTGCGTCCTTCTGGAGATGCAGATCCTTCTGTACTCACAAGGTGGGCACTTGTCTGGCGATGCACGTTGGGTCTGCTCCCAGTGGGCAGTTCCTGGGCAGCTGCAGCACAGGAGCTAATATAAAGCTGTTGATTTTTAGTGGATTTGTGAAACGTGAGAATGTAATGAAAAAATGTGAGAGAAATTAGTCTGTCCTAATGAAAGCACTAAATAATTGTTTCCTCCAGGCAGTCTAGATGCCGCTTGTTTAATTATGCATTGTATTTATCACTTGCGACAGCTAGCAATAGAATTCACTTAATTATTTTCCTTACATTGCCCTTGATCATGCTGCAAGACAGCATGAAACTAATCCTATCTTCTGCAAAAATACCAGTAGAAAGTAATACATCTTGCAGAAAACACTCTTGCTACATTCTTTTTCAAATTTCAGCAGCATATTGAAGTTTGGTGAGACTTCCTCCCTCCTGTATGATGGATATGTTCTGGCTAAAGCACTGGGAGTCTTATAGCACCTAGAGGCTGAAGTTTTAATGCCACATTGGAATTGAATGGAGTTACAGAGCATCCCTTCGTAGTCCTACTTGAGATATTTGGGAACTTTTCTGACAAGGATGCTGGTACTTCTTTTTGAGACACTTGATTGCAGTTGGCAAAGGCTAGCTATGTTGGCAGAAGTTGCTTGCACAGAGCCTGTCCACAATGAAGTGTGCCAGTGAGCTTTTGAAAATCTGGCCTGTACCTTTTCTCTTCTGGTTGTGTCTTTCTGCAATAGTGCAATACTCTGCTACTTTGGGAATCTTGGCTTAGCGCTGGGCATGCTCTGAGGTTTTAAACCCTGTATGATTTTGGTTGCTGTGAGTCTGGCCCTGGTAATGTTTGAGTACCAAAAGGTATGTGCTGCAACTGTGGGAATGCACCAGAGTGCCTGAACAAGTCAAGTTCAAGTTTTCTGCTGACTTTCAGGGGGTTGTCCAGACTTTTTGGAGGTTCCTCTAAGTCTTACTGGATGCCTGTCCGTATTATCTGGGCTCTCAAATGGCTTCTGTGATGCTGACCCTAAATTAGTAAAATGTGCCTCAGGGAAAAAGTTTGCAGGGGTAGTTTCATCAGACTAGAACGAACAATGTGAAGCCAGGAGGTACACATACTTTTTAACAAAAAGTACAATAAGTGCTTAATACCTAGACTTCTCAAGTGTGGTTCCAGCAACAGACAGCTTCAAATGGAGAGGGGAGAGAGGATGGGAAGTCATCTAAAATGAGTATGGGTAATGAACCTTTAGGCTTCAAAAGTGAATGCTTGGGTTTGTCATACAAATGAAAAGGTCAGTAAGTGTATAATAGTAATACTAATGAATAAATGACTGAGAATGGGGAAAAATGTTCAGGGCGGTGGAAGGAGAGTAGCTCTCCTGCAGATGACTGAATTCAAAGGATTGCTAGTTCTTTGCGGAGCGCTTCTCCACATGGACTCCAGGGGTTTGCTTTTAAGAAGTGAAAATGAAGGGCTTTATCTGCTCTCAGTTTGAAGTGTGAGCAGAAACCCTGCTGTTAGTTTTGATTAGGCTAGTTCTCTCCTCCCTTCTGCTTCTGTGTGTGTGTGTGTGTGTGTGCTTACTCCTTTCTTCCTCAGTTTGAATCATGCTGCCTTTGCCACTTGACACTGGAGTTCAACATTAAATAGTAACACCACTGAAATGCCTCCCCATCCCTGCTTGTCATTCCCACCCTGGTCCCTGCTTATGGACTCACTGAAAACTGAGATTTATTTTTTTTTTTTTTACTGTAAGCTAGTAACACTAGGAAAAATCTGCTTGTCAGTTTACATTTTAGTAATATTTTGTGCAGATGGAGAGCAACCTGCATATGCATTACTTTTGTAATAGCCCTTGAGACAGATACAAAATATCCACTAAATAATTTTGACTCAATTTTCAGTGCCACCAGAAGCTAGATAAATAACTGTGTTTCTTCCAATTACTGGCTATAATTTAAGGGTTTACTTGGGTTTTTTTTGTTGTTGTTTTGTTTTTCACTGTGGGGCTTTTTTTAAAAGAAAAATAAGATAGTGAGAATTAATCCTCTCCACCTTTCAAAATTCACATTTTTTTCCCCTCTCCCTCTGTTATTGGTGAATCTAGGGATGTCCTTGACATCCTATCTAATATAGACACAACTTGATGGCTCATGGGGAAAAGCATACAGTTGTATTAGGGAAATATTGTGATTATGTAAATACCATCATAATGCTGGTTCCCAGAGGTGAGGAATGTGGAGTGGAGGTCAAGTGCAAAGCCTCAGTTTTGGCATATCCTGATAGCTGAGAGCTTGGCTAGTAGTGCACTGCGGCTTCTTTTAAAAGTCAGTCTTGCGATTCCTGAAAGAGAAAACAAAGCAGCTCTTTTCCTATTTGAGATGTAACCAGGCTAGATACTACTCAAATCTCCTTTCTAAGCTTTGAGATCCATCAGGGAGAAACACTTTCTTAGCTGCAAGTTCTTTCAAGGCAGAAGATGAAAAGAAGGTTTTGGCTTATGTATCACTTGTTCCAAAGTGACGAATGAGAGAGTGATTTTGCAAATTTGTCCTTCCTTCCCTTTCTACTTTAAAGAGGATGGACTCGCTGGACTGTGTTTCCGGTAGCCTGGTCTTGCTGCAACCTCACCAAACTCAACAAAAGATTAACAGGGTGCAATTTCAAGCAAGACAGCATTATTCACCCAAAGTCAGAGTTTACTGAAATGCTACAATACTCAAGAAATCAGAGCATTGGACCAAGACCTACTTCAGCTCACCAAACTATTTCAGTGAGAGAGCTGCTAATAACACATGTGGGAAAAGTAAGCTGACTTTTTTTGTGGTTCTCTTAGGCCTGTTGGGAGGAAGCTTTTCATTCCAGCTTGCCAAAAAAAAATGTTTCTCTTTGTAAAGAATAAAGACTTCTTTTGGAAAGTTGAGTGGAAATATAAATTGTTGCACAACCTTGACCATACAATGAGCCTGCTGGCTGTCTACTGAGAACCTTAAACTTCTCACTAAACATCTGTTCACTAAAGGCAGATTACTTTGAGGCCAAGAAGGAGCAGTGGGGAATATGAAAACTGCAAAAACTGGGAACAACTGGTCAAACAGCTTTAGTTCCCAGTTTCATAGGCGAACGTGGGCAGTGGGGCTGCCTGTGGGAAGGATGGTGGTCAAGTGGAGTTGCACCTGGTTAGTGGTGGAGTTGGTGACACCAGCAGCAAAGGGCTGGCAGGAAGGTAGCACAGAGACTGTATTGCCTTTTCCAGAGTGGCTTTTCTCTAACTAACTTCAACTAGGAGTTGATGATGAAAGAGTTTATTTTTAACCATGTAGCTGAGGCACGTTTCCAGCAGCCTGAACAAAGGCATCTAACTAAATGAAGAGGTGAGGGTGTTGGGTGACTTTACCCAGCTTGCCCTGGACATGTTCCCAGCATGATACAAGAGTGTCTGGCACAGCTCTATGGTGGGGACAGGACAAATTGGTAGCTGTTTTTACCATGGCTGCTGCTGTCAACTTTGGGTAACTAGTTGCTCTGTTTATGGTGTTTTACGGGTGAGTGGTATCCCATCACTTGGGAAAATGAAGGGATTGTAGTGGACTGTAACTTCACTTTGTAGCTGCGGTGGTCAAGCAGAGCGTTGGAGAGACTGATGTAAAAGAATGATGAGCTCGATTTTTGAGCTCATTTTTTAAGCCCTTTCATTCCCAAATGTTTTGGGCTGCAGGCAACTACCTTAATCCTCAATTTCTCTCAAGTTTACAGTTTAAACTTTAAAGCAGCCTGGTGCTAAGGAGCTATCACTGTGGCTTTACAAACCACAGTTTGGGAGCTGCTGGTGTGGATAATTGTCTTTCTGGGACAAAAGCCACTATGACCAAAGCATTTCAGTCTGAAGACATGAAACATCTGTGCAGCTTGGGAGTAGCAAACGGTGCTATGGCAGCGTTAGGGCAAAACACTGAACAAGGCAAGCATAGCTGGGTAAGACCTGTGCTTGAGCCTAAATGGCCAGACTGCAAAGACAAGTCCTTACTGTTAATGGAGACAGTGTGGACTTCCAGGGAGTTAATCAAAATCTCTGTTGGAGGGTAGATGTAATAGACTGCTCCAAGTGCCAACTTTGGCCTGCAAAGGTGATACAGAAAGCTGTACGCGAAAGCACTAGAAGCAGAACTCCTGTGGCTTCAGGTTACATCTTCCTGCATGTAGAGAATACTTTTAAGTTTAAACAGGGCCAAATTTTAACAATGGGGCTTTGAAAACCAAAGGGAGGGATTAGATATTTTTTTCCCTGCAGTTCTTCAGGGTGCAGTCTTTGGATTGCAGCCTTATAAACTTCATCCTCTAAAAATCACAGCTTGGATTATGATGTATTCCTGTGACTTTCAAAGGAAGGACATAAGAACTACAAGACTTCCAATAAAGCAGAAAAAACTGATAGAGAGTCATACTTGTTATGACTAAACAAGGCACACGGTATAGCACACATCTAATGTTGTGTAAGCTTGGGGCTTACAGACTTCCATTTATGAAAAAGACTTGCTGTTGTAGTTTTATTATAGATTATTAAATCGTAGAAAGTAATGCTCTTTCAAGTGACCTTTATTTTTTGCAGAACACGGCTCTTCCGTGCGACTGTGGAGATGTAAGGGTACTGTGAATGTCCAGGCTTCCAGCAGTGTCCAAGTTAATAACACTCTGCAATAGCTGCTACAATTTCCCAAGGATTGGTAACAAAACACCACTGGTGTGAGATGTCTGCTGGAGAGAGATGAATTAAACTGTGGGCTCTGTGGAAACCTCGGCAATCCATTTTGTATGTCTGCCTTTCATAGGGATTTAAACATGAGAGGGAATGTGTGGCTGAGACAAAGATAAACTTCTTAGAGCTTAGGCTATTTGTACTCATTATAATTTTGAGCATTTCCCAAGTTGTTTTTCAAACAGCTTGAGTAATTGCTCCTCAACGATTGAATTATTCTTTGCATTATTTAGTTTTCAATCTTAGAAATCATAATACAAATGGCTATGCATATATGTAGCCATTGCCTAGAAAAAGGTGGTGTCTGAAAGATCTTTCTTACAAAGTCTATTTTGGGGGAGATTTTTATAAAAAGAATACATGCATTATGTGTTTGCCTTTTAAAGCATTTTTATGCCGAATAGTTATGTAGAAAACATTTGCTCTCCTCTGCTCCTTATTTAAATAGTTGCACTCCACACAGGTATTCATCAAAACCAATGGGACGCTATTGCTGAGCTAATGGTGAACAATTTACACAGGGACAAAATGTGTCTATGCTGTGATAGACCTGAGTTCAGGGCCTCAACAGCACCACAGTCAGAGGAGACTGTAGTATGTGTTCCCCTGGAAAGGAGACAAGTAATTGGATAGAATAATCAAAGAATGAAATATTCTCTTGGTTTTTAACTTAGGTGGAAAGACAAAACTGTTTTTTAATTAAAAATTGCTTCATTTTGTTAGCTGAAGTCAATGTGGCCCGAAAAGTCAGGTTTTTAAAGCAGGTAGAAACAAGGAGAAGGAGCTAGCACGGGTCTGTACTGCATCCCCACTCCTGTTTGTACTATATAATGAAGCGTAGAGGAAGATTTGGCAACTGCTTTTATCACTTTGCATGCACACACTCTGTCCCCGTCCATCTTTTTTTAGTTGGATCTTACAATTTTTTCCATTATAAAGCATCTTTACCTTTTAAGAATGTGTTGGGGAGAAGTTAAATTAGGCCTTTGCATTCCAGCTGTGGTAAATGCCAGATAAATAACATGGCAGTCAAAAGTGGTCTTGAGCAAAGCTGTTGCTTGCTTGAGTCTGTGCCCTCCCCACCACCTGGCTGCCCTGGCCCAGAGCCGCTGCCTGCTGGGGAGGCTGCTCTGCCCCTGCAGCCTCAAGGACGAGCTTGGGACTCCCTGTGTCATCAGGTGCATCTTCATGTGACCTACTGCCACCGTGTCAGCTTGTCACAGACTTTTGCCCTGCTCTTGGAGGCTTAACCATGCAGTAATGGGAGATAATTCAAGTTTTCCTGGGAATTAGTTCTTAAGGTGGCTCTTAACCATAAATTAATTTATGCTGAACCACCGATGGCAGGCTGTAACATCGATAAATCGTATAAATGGAAATGTATTGAAGTGGAAGTGATTTATTTTTTTTTTCCCATTAAGTGTTTGTCAACGAGGGAAAATGGGAAGAATTGGCCTCAGTGAATATCAGCCTTGGGATGTTTCCCTTGGGGCAGAGCTGACCCCCAGGCTGAGAGGCTCATTCTTAGTTCAGGCAATTAGAAGCAGGCTAGTCTTTATTATCCTGTTTAAGAAAATATGTATTTTTCAGATTTGCATAAATTGCTCCTCTGCTTTTATCTTGTAATTCACGTGCTGTGTTACTCATTGGTAAATCCCCTCTTCTCTTGGGGATAAAGGGCACTGAGATGCTGTGGGTCGTTCCTCAGGATGGTCTGCTGGTTACAGCCCTGCGTCACCCACCTGTCCAAGTGCCCTGAAAGCAGCACTGGTGCAAGGTGATTTCTACAGCGAATAAGCATCTCCTGAAGCATTTTTGTGCATTTTATCTGAACATCTCTTGAAAATCACCCGGTCTGGCTTGTCAGTCATTGCAGCTGCAGGAATACAAACCAGATGAAAGATGCAGGGTGCTTTAAGTCTGTGAGACTTGTATGCATTGCTTCTGTGGAGCTATTGAGATCTGACTTGAAAACCTTGACTTTCATAAACAATTTTTATCTTAGATGTGAATTTCAGATTTCTTTTTCATCTGCACTGTGCTATATATAACATTACTGATCTGAAGGTACCGAGCCACTAGACAGGTCTCGTAACTGTCGTGCGCCATTCCTGACTCATGCTCAGAGCTCAAACCAAAATATTAATTTTTATTTTCCTGTTTTTCCAATATACGTGGCTCAGCTAATCCATATCTTGTTACACAAAGTAGCAGTCGAGCAGCAATTGCTTATAATACTTCAACTGAAGAGGTAGCATGTGGAAAAGCTATTAGATACAACAATGTTTTAAAGCTTGTTCAGGTGTCTCCCTCTGAAGAATTAGCTCTTATTCATTAAGAGTCATTGATTTATTTTTTTTTAATATGATTTTCTCTGTTATTGGCTTTGTTTTGTTTCAAACTATTGCTTGGAATAATTTTATTCCTTTTGCTAAGGTACTCTTTGAGAACATCATCTGATTATCATCTTCCAGGATACATATTTAAATATGTGGGTTTGCAAAGCTATGGTTATACTTTATGCAGAGGAAAGGAAGTGGTGTCCATGTAACCCATCTTTTCAAATGCTTTCAAGTGCTTTCAAATTATATGTGAAATGGGACTTAAAAAGGAAAAGAAAGAGGAAGGATGGTCTATTTTTAAAGCATTGTACTGGATTTAGCAGATCCAGGCTGAGACTCCAGCTCTGTGTTAGCCTTTCTACCTTACCTTTGGTAGGTTACTGGAACAGAGAGTTGGAAAACTGCCAAATTGTTCTTTCATCGGGAAGGTTGGATATGTTTAAACAGGAATAACACTATACTAATCACAGCAAGAACGCTGTTTCTGGTTTGAATGAGCGTGTGTGTGCTCTTACACATGCCTTATAGTCAAAAATCCTATGGTTGGGCATTTGCTGAGCAGGTCCCAGGTGAAATTCTCTTTTGTTTGATTATGACCGAAGTTTTGAACCTGTTTTGGAGGTAGCACCTGAAGAAGGGCAGTCTTAGCTGTTCTGGGCAGGGGTAACATTGATGTCCCTTTCCCCTCTCTAAGTATCTTGGTTTTGCTTTGCTGCAGCATGGGAAGGATTTTGAGATATCAGACTCCTTTGTAGCAGGAAAAGCAATTTTTACGTTGAGCTCTGTGAATTGCTTAACATCTCAGAGCTTCTATACCCAATCTGTAAAATGAAAGGAGAAGGATTATTTTGTTTTGTTGTCTCAGTCGCTGCCTGTGTTTGGACTTTAAGCTCTTTGGGATAAATATTTCTGCATGCACAGTACCTGTTGCATTATGTTGTATTATGGAGAATCAATATCAAGACAAACATTTGTCAAATTTTGTCCTCTTTCAGAAAAATGTTTATAGTGAGTTGATGTTCAAATGCTGAAACCATTTCCATCTCTACCACAAAATAGTAATTTGTAATTATACAGGAATCTCACAGGGTTTGCATTCTAATCATTATGTTGTATCTTGTGAGCCATGCTAATATTTCCAGACCTTTGTAAAGCGTGGCTGAAACACAGTGCTCGTGCAGCAGAACTGCTGACCCATGGCAGAGCGAGTCCCTGCTGCAGCTACTTGTCCTGCACAGGGAAGTGAAATGCAGGGACTTGGCCAAGGGCCCCGGCTGATGTTGCCAGAACAAGGGGTTGGATCTAGAGTCTTTGAACTTGACTCTCTTGCCCTCTTCTTTGCTTAGGGAGAAGGTTAAGTGTGAGAGAGACCCGTGCCAAATCCAGCTAAGCAGTTGTTAGGAGGCAGCAGTTGCATTAGAAGCCATAGGGGCCACTTTGCCTTGGGATTATCCTCCTTGAGCAGTTTCTCTTGGAAAACATCCTGTGTGCAAATCAGAGATTTAGCTCTGAACACAAAGAACTAGCTTTAGGGGCTGTGCTTGGTGATGTTCTCTGTCCTGGAGAAGGCAGGATAGTTCCCTGTCCCAAGAAGGCAGGGCAAGGGATGCAGGTATAGCTGCCAAGCAAAATAAATACTGTGGTATAAGCTATTGTCACTTTGGGAGTGGGGAGAGATGAAAACTGAAATGAAGAGAAGGATATAGCAATGCAAGTAAGAGAGGTGGAGCAATCAGATGGAAAGGAGATCCAGGATAAGAGAAGTTTAAAGCTAAAAGCCCATCTGCACACTGCAGAGAAACATGTCTGGTGTTTGGGACATTCAGTAAGTCTCCAGGCCTTCTGGGTCCTTTCTCCACTGTCCTGGGCTGCTCAGCAAAGAGGAGGGAAGCCCCAAGCTTAGGTCTCTGCTCTCTACTACTTATTTCTGTTCCCAGAGGTGATTTTGCCCAGATCAAATCTTTGCTCTGGTGGCAGCAGCTTCTGCTGCGGGCCATCACTGTGGGCTGTGACCTTCTGTTTATGCATTTAAAGCAGCCAGTAGCAGCCTTGTTGGCACTGCAGGGCCTCTCACCGCATCCAGCGTGGTGTATACTGCATGAGGTGGGTGAGCCCCAAGAAGAGGAAGGGATTTATTTCACTGATCTCAGGAAACTATCTTGATTTGAGCCATTCCTCGCTCAGAGTTTGTGAACTTCTGTGGATATCACCCAGACAGAATTTTTACTTTTTGTATCTTTTTCTGGATATTTCTTGATGTCATATGGATGGGAAACAGGACTGTTGTGTCCTTGCTCTGCTCAACAAACAAGCCTTTCTCAAAAGACACTTCCTCAAATGGTGAATCCTATCTAATCCCCTATTCTGTCTCTAAAGGTTGGAATAGGATCAGAGAACAGTTTTCCTACCTGGGCCTCTCATTCATAAAATAACAAGCAAAACTTGGCTTGCAGTTGGAGATTGTTATCAAAGTCTAGTAGTTATGGTGGAATAGGATCTGGAAATGCTGTCCCCCTTGACACAAGCACACACATTCTATACAAAGCCTGTTTTCTCCATTCACTTCCATTCTTTTCCTTCTTCCTTTTTTTTTTTTCTTCTTCCCTGTTCTGCCCCTTTTTCTCCCTCTGGTTTGGAGAAATATAGGAGTCCCTTGTTTCCAGGTTGCCCTCAGTAACCATGTAAGCTTCCCTCAAATGCTGATAGGTCCAAGAATCTCTCCATCGAAAAAGACTTTATGCCTTACAGAGCAGGTGTCTAAGCCTTGTACAGGCATGAAAGTAAATAAAAAGTAGCTAGAGTTTCTCACTTCATTAAACAAGTATCTAAAGAACCATTTCCAGGTGGCTTATTTTAAATTATTTTTCTGGAGGAACCTGTAAACTTCATTCTCTTCAGTGAAACTGCTGGGTAGAGAATTGTTTTTATCTCCACTAATAGCTAACAAACATTGCTAAATGGTAACAATTAGCCTAATAATATGGTCATCGCTATTTCTTTTAAAAAACAGCTTTCCTCATAGTAAGTTGGTTACAAAACTTGTGCTAGTGACTATGTTAAACGTTATCTGTACCATCAAAGAAGAGTGAACACACATTTCCAGAGTTGAATGCCCTTATCCAAAAAGATACATGCAGCTTTGCTGTGAAGACCTGTTGTTTCACATGCCTTTGTAGATCAGAACAGACTTTGAAATAATCTCATGCATACTAAGGCACAATGCTTTCTGTATTTGATATTTTTTAACCTTTAAAGCTTTCAGAGTTATGAATTGTCATGAGACGCCTAAGCTTCACCAGTATATGTAAGTTGATTCTCTGTAAGCGCTCCTCAACAAGACAGCCAATGGACGTGTACAATTATAGACCATTGCACAGGGAGAGATTCATAAATGGCTGATCTGTAGCTAGGAACGGTTTTGAGGTGTAACCTTGAGACTGACTTGTATGCATGAAAACCATTGGGAAGACTGAGAGAGTAGCTATTAGTAAGACAAGATGAAAAATGTTTTTGCCCTGCCAGCTGACCTTCTGCAGATTGAAGCTGGTTTTCCACAGGGAGGTGGTAGCAAGAAGGAGAATGAGTTATGCAATTTGTTGTTTTAATTTGCATATTTATTCAAGTGCATCTTCCCAGTGACCTCCTAATAGCAACAGTGTCAGATGACAACACTTGCTGTTGCTGATGTCTGCCAGGGTATCAGGCTGGCTTGTTCAGGGAATGGGAAGGGCCAGGCTGCATTCTTATCTATGCAGAAGCAGTCAGCGGGGCTATAGGAAAAAAGCCTTCTTACCCTACTCAAAACCAGAGTGCTCACACATGTATCTTAAATTTCATGGAGTGGGGCAGAGGGGCTGGGAGAGGTGGGCAACAACCCAAGTGTTACCAAGGATCTGGTCTTGGTGAGGTTGAAAATCTTTTGGTTGCTGAAGCCAAATCTCATGAGACTTGCCTGCCACTGATGAGAACTGGTTTTGGATACAGCCACTCTTGCCAGTTACTGATGACGTACCTGTGCACTGAAGCTGCGGGGAACAACTCCTTTTGCAAATAACAGAGCAGCTTCCACAAGTGGCGGAGCCTCAGGACAGGAATTGGAAGTGACTTCCCTGCTTGTCTGTGCGATGCAGAAGCTGCTGTAATATGGAGTAGAAGCAACCATCTGGTTTCGCATTCACCAGCAGCTTACAAGACCCAGGGTCTTTACCTATTTCCCGATGAATTGTTTGCAGTCTGAGATTTACTGGAAGGATAACCATCTCTTTAATACCAATGTGTGATTGTTATTTTTTTAAAAAAAACAAAACTGTGTTGTCAAATTCAGATTCCCTCATTTATATTAATAACTAGGTTGTGGTATTGTATCATGCCAGCTGGATATTTGAGAAATAATTTGCTCTTATCCAAATTCTGAAATATTCTTGCAGCTCAGCTGGATCGAATTAAATTTTAATTAAAAAAAATAATGTGTTTACATGAACCAAAACATTTCAAAACAATAAACTAATGGATTAAATACAAATTTGGGAAAATAATGCAATATAAATATGCTAACTATACAGAATATTTTTGAGAACTAAGTGTCTGTTAGGCTTCTGTTTGGATTTTACTTTTAAAAAATGCTTTTAAACACTTAGGGACTATAAACTTCTGCTGGTGTGCGACCAAGGCAAGTCTCCTGGAAAATAAACTCGGCCTTAGAAGTAGTAGCAAGTGGAGCAGAAGCAGGCAGGCAAGAGCAAGCAAGAAAGTTTTACCGCAGTGTTTTCTTGAAATTCACTTTTCTCCTCCTTTTCCCTTGTAAAAATGCACACTTTTTATAGAATCAGAGTAGTATTATCCTGTACTTTAGAGAGAACTTTTAGTATACTTTTAATAAATTAATTTAATGGCGGAATATATCTAGATGAGATATGAATATTTATGTTCAGCAGTTTCTTCCTGGGGGTTAATGAGTTTTGGCCAATTAAATGATGTTTAAGGCTTTTATGTACTGTCTTATTTTCAAAATAGCATCTTACCATATAAACATGGTTTCTATCTTGTTTTGTCACTGATGTCCTTGCCAACCAGATTTCAAAACCTAAACACTGAAAGATAGTTTGATCTCTCTCTCTCTCTCCCTGTCTAGATTATCAGCGTCTGATGACAGTGGCGGAGGGGATCACAACACTGCTGTTCCCATTTCAGTGGCAGCACGTGTATGTCCCCATCCTTCCTGCCTCTCTCCTGCATTTTCTGGATGCTCCTGTTCCGTACCTGATGGGGCTGCAGTCCAAGGAGGGAACCGACCGCTCCAAGCTGGAGCTGCCTCAGGAGGTCAGTCTCCGCGCTTGGGGTTACTCTACTGAAACATGTTATTCATATTTGTGTGAATCCCTGCTGGAAAATGCCATGCCTGGTGTTAGGAGGCTTCTCTGGCACTGTGAAGATTGTTTGCCAGCTGGAGTGAGGTAGTGGGGGAAGTCTGCATTCTTTCTCAATCTATTTCTTAATTTAATGAGTGCTGCTAATTTTACTTCTAAACGCTTCTCCTTCTGCTTCTTGTTGTGATGCTGAAAGTTTCTCTGCTTTCCCTACACCACACATTTCACTAGGTTTTGTCACTCTGTGTCACACTCCTATCAATAGAGGGCTAAAGAGCATTTCATTTGGTGATGGTCTTTATGAAACTGGATTTCAGGTGCAGTTGCTAGATGGTATAAACCTGTCCACCTGCTGTTGATGAGAAGCGTGCCCCATCCTGCCAGCCTCATCCCACCCATGGGTGAGCCCACATGTTCCTGGTTAGGTCAAGGTCTGTTACTAGACCAGCATCCTGGCCTCAAACGAGCCAGATTTGCATTAATACCATGCCTGTGAACCACTTAGAGGCATATACACATACACGCTTTTAATATATTGACTTGCTCCAATGATTGTCTTCAGGACTAAAGATTTTCTGTTCTCCCATGCAATGGGAAGTGAAAACTTGCCTGGTCTATCACATTTTCCCCAGAGAAAAAAAGGAAGGAAACGTTGTCCTCCTAATCCAGGTATTAAAATCACTGGTAGTAGAGAGTGAAACGGAGATCTTTCTCCTCAAAATTTGACCAAGATGATTAAACCTGGTTTGCATTTTAACCTGGTCACTGATCACTTTCCATACTGCAAAGTCTTTGGGATACGGCTAGCCTATCTGCACTCAAGATGGTGATTCACCCATCTCTTGAGCATGCCATGCATTTTAACTTGGGTTTCTTCTTAAAATCTGTAGGAACCATAAGAATAACTGTTTGTATGGTTGTAACATCTCGTGATGCTGGCACCACTGTACCCAGCTCCATGTGGGGACCTCTCCTGGGGGCAGAGTCCCTAAGGCTTGAGAATAGGTGCTCTAACTGAGAAGGCAGATGGGAGCAGCAACAGCGGAGAATATGCAGGAGGGGAGTTTGTATGTGGAAGTGCAGGGATAAACACAGGGCAAGGATAACGTGGTTTTTAATAAAGGTCTGTTTTAAGTGGAGGTGACTGATTCTTAGCCTTGGTGGCACATAACAGTGCAAATCAAGTCTTGCCTCATGGATACAATGGCCCGGTCACATGAAATTTGCACTGGTGTGGAAATGAAGTTGTCACCTAGCTACACTTTTCAGTAAAACCATGCTAATATTACATAATTACTGTGATTTTTAAAATTATTAGTCATATGCTTTTAGTTAGCAGATTAAACTGTCATTTTCCTTAAATTAAGATTTTTTTATGTGATGAGCTTGCAGCATCACTGGAATAACAAGTTAAGTATCACCAGTGAGGGAAGAGTAATAGTGGGGTGGAACGCTGCGCTGCCGCCCCCTCCCCCCCCCAACTTTTAACAAATGGGTGAAAAATATCAGCACAGCATTTATGAACACCACAGGTCCAGTAACTGTGGGAAAGGGAAGGAAAGAAGGAGTATTGAACAGGAAAGATCTTGAATCTCAGATTCCTCTAGACAATAAAAAATAGAAAATCCTTCCACATGTGAGCAGTGATGAAGCGCTTTTCACTTCAGCATTCCTTTATTATTCAGGCCAGGGGCTAGCTTTTCAAGCTCTTCGTCTAAATATAAACCATTTGTTTGTTAGAGATAAAAATTCTAACAACTGGCCATCATGCTGTCTTAAGGTTACTAATCTCTCTGCATTAACTTTAATCATCAGATGTTTTTGAAGAGAGAAGTGAGACCAATTCCCCAAGGGTTTTCTGAATCCAAATCTCATTTTTCAAATTTTGTAAATGATATGCAGAGCTGAAATTAAAAAGCCTTTGAAATGAAATATTGATAGATAAGAAGACAGTCCCTGAGCTAAAGAACCGTACTGATGCATACCACAACTCTTTAATAGCTGTATAGTTAAGTAAAGCAAATTGTTTTGTACGAAGAAATGCTTTTCTTTGTACAGCCCAAATTTATTACGAAAAAGTGAGCTGAAGGGACACTTCTGCTTTATCAAATGAATCCTAATACCCTGTAAAGTATCTATCTGAAAGGTGATTAATCTCAAGCATGTCCTTGAAATATTCAATATATTACAACCATGTTTGCTGTGGAATGTATTGTCCTGCTGAAAATTAACCTTTTCAGAAAAGGAAGAAAATAAATCCATTCTGTTCACATAATCTGAAGATTAGTCTACAGTGTTTGGTGAGAAGTAAAGAACAGTAAAAGTGCCTTGGAGAAGGCGGAGGAGCTGTGGTAGTGACTAAGTCAGGCTAACAAAGACCTGCTGCTGCTGCTCCTGTTGCCCTGTGGTTCCTGCATCTCTCATTCTGCAGCTTTATGCCAGGGTAAAACCCTTTGGAGCTCAGCTCCTTGGGAATCTGACCTGGTTTAAGATTTGATTCAGCACAGTGCACTCAGAGAATTTCAGATGTAAGCCACAGTTCAGAAGATCAATTACTGTTTTTCATTCTGCTATTATTCCTGAGGGTGCATTTGCAATGTAATTAATTTTTATGTAGGGTTCTTCCATCCCCCCATTGACACTTTCCTAGTAAAAGTATCTGCTCTGCTAGATTCATGTCTTCACTTAGCTTTAATCTTATGGGCTGAGATCTATCTCCATTTGTAGCAAAGCTGTCTAAGAGCACTCTGTTTAAATTTCTGGCAGAGGAATTGCCAAGATTAAAAGCCTCCATGGAAACAGGGGGTAGGGGAGAGTGGGGAAATAGGGCTTGACCTCCAGTGGACAAGCTATACTCAGACATGATCCCAAAGGATTTGCATAGGACCCTCTTTTGTAGCTTTGCTCATAGCAGCATCATCTTTCTCACTGAGCATCTCATTACTTGCTAGCACAGTTACAGAGGCTTCTTGCAGTTGGATCCTGGTAAAATAAACATGCCCTTGAGATGCAGTAATTCACACAAATAATATTTACGTGGGCTGAGAAGTGGTGCTGCACATCCTGCTTGCTGGTGTGTCCTTGGCTGGTCTGGGAGGGGATATCAAATCTTTGTAGTGGGAAGCTTGGGATCTGCAAATCATGGTGGAACAGGAGAGGGCAGGAGATTTTATTTCTTCATTAAATCATTGCCATCCAGCTGGCCCTCAAGTTTACTGAAGTCTGAAATGTCACAGGCTAGACAGCACAGCTAAAGTCTCCCACATACGTGTGCTCTTACCCTTCTGTCTGGAAGCACCCTGGGCAAATAGGGCTACTTAGGAGAGGAGCCAACTCCAGTGCTGAGCATCTGTTTTGAAACTTTTCTTCTTATTTCAGGCAAACTTGTGCTTTGTAGACATTGATAACCATTTCATCGAACTGCCAGAGGAATTTCCCCAGTTCCCCAACAAGCTGGAGTTTATCCAGGAAATCTCTGAGGTTCTCCTGCAGTTTGGGATCCCACCGGAAGGTAACCTGCACTGCAGCGACAGTGCCACCAAACTCAAGAACCTGGTTCTTAGTGACTTGGTGAATGACAAGAATGGGAACATCCCTGGCAATGCCCTCAACATGTACGAGCTGCTGAAAGGCAACGAGACGATCGCCCGTCTGCAAGCCCTTGCCAAGAGAACGGGCGTGACGATGGAAAAAATGACCATCACAGCTCCCCTCGTGGAGAAGGGGAAGGACGGGAAATTGCCGTGTGAGGAGGTGGAGCTGAGGGACTACAAACTGAATGTGCAGCTTCGCGAGGTTTTCGCCAACCGCTTCACGCAGATGTTCGCAGACTACGAGGCTTTCGTCATTCAGGCTGCCCCCGATATGGAGTCGTGGCTGACAAACAGGGAACAAATGCAAAACTTTGACAAAGTAAAGATAGCCATGTATTCATTTTTCCATCTGAAAGTGCTTTTGGGAGGGAGGAAGAATAGCCATATTATGTATATATAGCCTAGGTACTCTTTAATCTGCCATTCTTCATCTGCCTCACTGAGACATTTGTCCATTTTGATTATTACACAGGGCCAGATCGCCTGCCAAAGTAAATCAGTGCAGATCCACTGAGCCAGTCAGAGCCATACTGGCTTGTACGAACCAAGCTGGCAGGCTTCTGCCCAGCTGATGGGGCTTCTCTGGTGGGTTTGGTGGAAGGGTAGCAACAGAAAGTGACTTTTATTTCTTTTTTGTTTGCTGAGAGGAGAAGTGCACACACGGGACAAAAACCAAATCCAGTCTTTCTTGTTTCCTAATCTCACAGTAGAGCTTTTTGTTAATGGGTAGTGTTGTTCTGTAGAAGGTTATCACATTGTTATGGCAGAAGAGTACTGTTATGACTCCATTGTAGCGTGTACACAAGAGTGAAAAGGAAGCTGAGATTAGAAATGGGGAAATAAAGAGACTGTAGGCTAGCAAAAGGAATGAGAAATGTATGGAAGCTTGCACAGTTGTTATTCCCAGTGACTCTGCAAAGTAGATAACGCTCTTAGCCATCAGCTTTTTCAGATACAAGTCCTTCTCTAAGGAGAATGATAGAATGATAAACAGTCAGGAATAGACTAAATATTGATCTGAGTCAGTTTTTGGTCAAAAATTGCTGCCATGCCTTTTATTGGTCTTGTTCGTATTCAGGTATCGAACAGTGCAGCATTCAAAAGGAGGGAGTTGTTTAGGCAATCTCTGCTAGTACTTCTACAAAAAATGGGCTGTTAAGGTTAGGGTTTTCAAAGCTCAGTTAGAGACTTAGGTTCTCTAGTCTCTAGAGAAGAGACTTTCTCTTAGGTTTGATAAACACACTGAGTTTTAATTGGAAATTCATGATTAATTGTCCTGCGTAACTTCACAAAAGAGCATTAGCTGAAGAGCACTGTACTCCCCTTGATATGTATGATATCTTAATAAGTGATCTGGTCCCAAGCAGGGATGCGCAGACCGGAGGTCCCAGGTGGGCATATGTGGCGGTGGTCATCTATTGGTTGCACAGGGCTCGTTTCCGAGGGTGGTAGCTTGAAAAAGCTGGCAGCATGGGCACTACTTCAGTAACTCCATATTCCCTTTACTCCAGCTGTCATGAAGCCTTCCTGACTGCTTATTTCTCACAGTTGTGACCGAAGAGGTGACCTGCAAACCAAACCCCTTCATAGATGGATTCACGCCTCTCTGAGAGGTGTATTTGTGGTGGGGAAGCCTTGTCCAAGCCTTTCTGTTGGCTGCTGGATTGGTTCTCTGACACAGGAAGGACAGCTCATCGTGTCAACATCGGGTGGGAACGTGGCACTAATGAGCTGTTCTGTATTTCAGGCTTCCTTTCTTTCGGACCAACCTGAGCCTTACCTCCCATTCCTTTCACACTTCATCGAAACACAGATGTTTGCAACTTTCATAGACAATAAGATAATCTCCCAGTGGGAAGAGAAGGACCCTCTTCTACGAGTTTTTGACTCCCGAATTGAGAAAATAAGGCTATATAACGTAAGGGCCCCTGCACTGCGGACATCCAACTATCAGAAATGCAGCACTTTGAAAGAAGCAGGTATGTTCAGATGCGCTAGTAAAATATTCAGAAGTACAATGTCAGCCACAAAGAAATATAGGTCCTTGGTCATCTGAGTGTTGCAGGCAATGGGGAAGCCCTAGAGCTACCTGAGGAGGACTCAGTGGTATCCTTATTTTCCCTAGGCAAAATCTTCAGTATGCTTTTAAACACTAAAACCAGCAGAAGCCTTTACCTTCCCTTCAGGCTGTCCTAGACTGGTGCCTTTAATAAACACAGACCAAGCCATGGAGCTGGGCTCGCCATTTCTCATTTCGGGCAGCTCCTGTTCCATTGCCAGGAGAGCTTTTCTTCACCATGGTGGTGGGATCATTGTCAGCCACACTGAGGAGTCAAGCCCTGGTGTCTGCTCCAATGGCCTCGTCTCCCCCTTCCCATAAAAAGACCTTTTTTTGCCTTACACCATTTGGTTAGAGCAGCGGGGGGTGCCAGGGACATAACCCTGTGTGGCAGATTTAGTAGTTCCAGCAATAGGTGCTCAGTGTTAATGAACAATACGCTGTGTACTGAAGACTTGAATTTTCTTCCATTACAGTCACAGGATGCGTTTTCAAATTATACTTGAGTTTCTTACTGTGCAAGTATTTATTTCATTTCCAAGTAACGCAGGGAAATTATACTCTTAAATTTGTTGGGACACATTAATGAACTGGGGTAAACACATTTCTCGTGGGGTTTTTTTGTTTGTTTAATTCCTTCGGAGTGTTTTACTTGTTACAAACGTGGCAGAAATAGAAATCCTGTCTGCTTATTTTTCTCTGTCTAAAACCAATTCTAATTTACAGGCCAGCTGTCTATTCAGCGTCTAGTTTTGGTAGATATTGTGGCACCGGAACCTCATTTTCTGTCTTGTGAAAAGGAGCAAACTGATAGTAATACCAACTTTCCTTCATGTTTACCATTCACAACAGATGCAACCCTAGCACTGATCCAGCACCTGTTTGTTTAACCTACTATTTTCAGAACCCTTCAAACCCTCTGACCCCACACTACCCAGTCCTTTTCTCCAAAATAAAACCATACGATTTTTTTTTTTTGAGGGGAAAAAAAATCTGCTGAGTTTCTAATGATAATGTATGTAAATCTTATGACAGCTTCTTTCCCATCACAGTTTTATAAAATAGGAAACAAGTTCTGTGTTGTTCTTGACAAATAGAAAATGGATTTAGCTTCCACATTTTGCATATTTATTCACTAGTCGTGATATGCTGAAAAGAACAGGCCTGCCCATTAATGGATAGGCTATAAAAACTTGAATATTAAAGTTGCTAATTAAATGCTGATTTCCCCCATACACCTCCTTTCCCCTCTCCTTCACAGTGCATCTGACTCAATGTTGAGAGGGTGACAGATTTTATTTTCATCCTGCTCAAGATTTGAGATGAAATCCTTAAGTCCTTGAAGCAAACCTCGGAACGGCATTAGTCTCAGCGGAGCTGAGATTCCCAGGGAGCCCTCTCTGGTCTTGCTGTAGCCTCCCCTGTTTCCAAGCATCTGTTAATCTTCGTGATGCTGCTCAGGCCTTGCTACAGTTAGCTATGCTTTTTGAAGGCCTGTCATCCAGTACTGGCATACCTAATTTCAGGAGGAGGATCTTTATAGATGCCAGATGTTTGCAAAACTCGGGTATCGCCCCCCATGCATCTGCCCAAGGAGATATGTCCAGGGCAAAGGGAGGTGCCTGACCCTGCAGAGAGTTGCAGCCAGCCTCAGAGGTCTCCATTCTACTGAAGGAGTGTTAAAGCCAAAC
The DNA here is from genome assembly GCA_013400875.1 of Anhinga rufa. Taxonomy (NCBI): domain Eukaryota; kingdom Metazoa; phylum Chordata; class Aves; order Suliformes; family Anhingidae; genus Anhinga; species Anhinga rufa. The sequence goes on from VZTV01076989.1 coordinate 35,389, forward strand.
ACCGAATTGCAGGGAAAGATTGCACTGCTCTTGCCAATTCATAACCCATCTCGTAGGCTCCCGTAAAGACCTGCTTGCTTAGTGGCTAACTTGCTTGTGCCAATTCTAGTTGTGCTGGGTGGAAAA
>VZTV01076989.1:35577-68644 GCA_013400875.1 Anhinga rufa
CAACAGATTTCTGGGTCTAAAGTCACTCTTTAACTTCTTGGAGCGTTTTCAGGGATTGGAGCATGACCACTAATGTTGTCGTAGCATGTGTCTTCAGGTGGTTCGCTAATGTGGTTGTTCTGTGACTGTAACTTGCAGCCCAGTCCATCGAGCAGCGGTTGATGAAGATCGATCACACAGCCATCCACCCGCATTTACTTGATATGAAGATCGGCCAAGGGAAATACGAACAAGGATTTTTCCCAAAGTTGCAATCAGATGTCTTGGCAACAGGACCTACCAATAACAAGTAAGCACAGGTTTTATTTTCTGGATTTGAAAGCAGGTTTCTCATATAAAAGATTCACATCATTGGACAGTAGTCCTAATTTTGGATGGCTTCTGGACAGTCTAATTAACCCTAGCAACTCTTCCAATTTCTGTTTTGTTCAGGCTGTGATTTTGAAATTACAGCCATAGTTTGGGTTATGTTAGAAAGTGTTAGATCTGGGTTTGGAAAGATTCCTCAGTACTGTTTTCTGTTGAGTGGTAAGTACTGTGTCTTCTCATACATATTTTTAGTTTTATCATTGCTGTAATAAATTTAAAATTCATTTCTTCAGTGTTTTGCACTGAATGGGATAACTTGGAAACCCAAACCAAAATTCAGATCCTGAAAGAAATTTTGGTATTGACGCTTCCACATAATCATGCAGAATGAAATTAATGCCCACTCTGCTTCTCTCTTTTCTTTAATTGTTATTACATGCCTCAAAGATTTTTATAGCTCTCTTTCATTTTCCACTTTGGAATAACCTGGAATTTTAACTTGGTGAGGGTAGAAAGTACGTGGTTCTGTACCTGGATTACTCTTCTCAGTCTGATAGGGTTCTGTAGTGCACTTTCATATGAAGGTAGGGGTACCTATAGCTGTGGAATTGAGCATGTCATTATGTAGTTAACTTGTCTAATGTAAAATGAGAACCTGGAGCAGCTAATATGCTTTAAATTTATACAGTTACAATATAAAGTAAGTGTTCTAAGTTACTTTTTTTTCTTCCCTCAAAACCACAGAAAGAGGGCGTTTTCTCCCCCTTCAGAAATGAAAGACTCGCACATCAATCATTACTGCTTCATGAAATAATTAGCTCAGTCCCTTGCTTCTGTTTTCTGTGGTAGGTAAAAACAGGAGCAGAGATAAATCTGAGAGCTCCAAAGCTACAATTGTCCAAATGTTAAAGCTAGCTCTTGTTTTAGACAAGTGCATGCATACATACACGCTGCTCGGAGCTCCTGTGTGAGGTGCCCACTCAGTTCTATTTTTAGACCTTTTGTGCACCCCTCTGCTAGCTAATCCCTTTTTAATAACCTACGAGGCATAAGACTCGCAAATGATAAAATAAGATAGCCATAAGCATTAAACGTTTAAAGAATTGCAATTCTTTAAAAGCAATTTAAAAAAAAAATAAAAGGAAGAATGCATATTTCAAAGTTCCTTTGTTTGCAGTCTTCTTGCAAACTGAGACAAAAGTTTATGGGTAGTGCTCCCCTGAGGAATGGAGGATTGCTTCATCTTGTGGGATGCTGTGTTTAGCAGTCTGCTTCTTATCCTTATGGTGGGTTTCAGTTTTACAGTGTCAGCAACAGTATGAGCGTGCCCAGCCTGCTTGAAGGTGCTTATATCTTCTGGCTCTGTTGCAGAATCTTAGTGGATCCACGAATAAGCATCAAATTAAAAATAGTTTTCCTTATGCCTTTTGAGATGCTTCTGTTAGATTGGTACCTATTCTAAAATGTGACTTTAACTCCTTGAGTGCTAATTTTGATTTAGATAGCTGATTTTGGTCTTCAGATTGCAGCATGCTTCAGAATTTGTAACTACCAAAATCCCATTACTTACCGCAGAGCAGTGTCAAAGTGACAAATGCTTGGAATTCCTCCAGCTGTATATTGCCAAAAAGGTTTGTAATTGGAAAATCTCAAGACCATCTGTTTACATCTTTCTGGTTCCTGGCTTTTTATGTGAGCAGCTGAGAGGACTCTCTCTCTCATTTAAGACATGTAATTCTGCTGAATTTACACCCACATATAAAAAAGATAGCCTTTTCATGCTCTCTGCAAATACATCATAATTCTTTTGACCACAAAATCAATTGAAGTCTAGCCTTCCATTAATTTGAATTTCCCAGTGTATGCTTCTTGGGGGTGTGTTTATACTCGCATACAAAGCTGGGCCTCTGCATGTGGGGATGGTGGAAGAGAACATTTCAGCTACATTCCCAGGCACTTCACATGTAGCCATCATGTGTGTTCATAAAGTTAATGCAAAGGATATTGCTATGTAGATCAGAATTATTTTTGCAGTTATTTTGCATTCCCATGTTATGGTCAATTGTCGTTGGACAATAGCAAATAAACCAATTCAAAGCTCTTCTAATGAACACCTGTCCTCACTGGTCAGCAATCAGATTTTTATTGCTTCCCTTTCTGGACAGATAAACTAACATATAACTAGAGCTCATAATGTTATCTAGCTATTCCCTTCCTGTAGCCAGGCAGACCACTGCCGGGCTGTTACAGGGCTGTTATATGTATTATATATCTAAATCAGCAATATAATGCAAAGATCAAGCACTTTTAGATCATTTACTCGTTAATCCTGTATGTGATCCCAGAAAACCACATTGCCTAGACAGGCAGAAATTGTGCTTGGAAGAGGAGGTGAGTCATATTGGATCATTTCCACCTAAAAGCAGCTGGAAACAAGTGGTGATCACATTACCATGTGTAAGTGTTAAAACACCGAAGTCTGTCACAGAAGCAAAATCTAATAATATTTCCTCTGCCAGCCTGCAGCCATGCTCGGCAGCATGCTTTGCCCCACTTCTGTCACTCTGCTGCCGCCTCCTGCTTCCCCTCAAGACGTTGTCTAAAAGACTGGACAAGGAGGTGAACCTGCGCTTCTCTGGCCCCAGCCAGAGTCACACTGCTTGCTGCTTTCTCTCATCTGCTTGGTCATTTGTGGGTTTGGAGAGCCTCCTTTTTACATTTGCTCCTATTCTGGCCAGACTGCAGGTGTATGGTTGGCGTCATTAGGGCTTGTCTTTACCTCTTCCCTTGTGGTAGTAAGGAAATGTTGACTTCTTCAGCTAAGCAAGGACTTTACTAAAAATAACTCCAACTGCACTTTACTGAAAAGAAATGAAAAGTTTAAAAGCAAACAAATAAAAACCCAAACAACAAAAAGCCCAAAAAAATAAAGAAAAACCCACCCCAAACCCCCATCTCCATAAAACTGAAGAGGCGGCTCCTAGGTATACAGTTTCCCTAATCATCTTTTTGACCAAAACTGCTAGAACATGGAAAGGTATAAACCACAGAATATGCGGACCTAAACTTAAGCAAAAGATGATAACTATTGTATCCAATATTCTAATCCAATTCTATCCAATTTCTAATGTTTTTAAAAGAAACGTTATTTTTCTGTAAAGAAAAGAGCAATTCATCCCAGCTAACATCAATTAAAAAACAAACAAAAAAACAACAAACCACCCCATCCAGTTCTGTCCTCTTTTCCATCAGGCAGCAATGTCCCACTTGAGGGTCTTCCTCTGCACTCATTGCCTTCGATATGTTTCCTCACTTCATTGGAAAGCCTTCTGAATCTACAGAGAGCAGCTGCAACTTCCTCTGGGCTCAGAAATGGCCCATACATGCTGCCCTAACCTTGTAAAGCAGCGGCTTCTGCAGAAGTCCTCCTAGAAAGTATCCCAGGAGAAAACAGGCTGCAGTCTTTTAGGCAGTTTGTCTATTTAACTGGAAATGAGCAGCGGTTTCCAGAGTCATCCTTTCCTTTTTCAAACCCCAGCACCACATTGTGGTTTCTACATGTTCCCCTCTTCCTTCCCCACGTGCATTTTCTGCCAGGCTTTTAAAATTTAAAATTGCTGGGACTCCACTGGCTGATGCATTTGCAATCATCCAGGATAAGAATTTGAACAGCAAAAAGCCAAGCTACATAAAAACTTCACAGTTTTTGATTAGCTAATTGTTAAATTAGGGTGAATATGCTTACAGTGCAAAATTAAAACAATGAAACAAGCTGTGTTTTGAATCTAATTGATTACCTTGTAACTTAATTGGTACTAAGAAGCTTGATAAATGAGATTAAATATTGCAGAGGAAAACACTGATTGCACACCAAGCATGGGAAGATAATTGCATTCTGGCAATCTGTAGTGAATGCCTGCAAAGAACAACTGAACTGATATTTTTTTTTCTTCATTTCTTCTGGTTTTTTAAAGGAAGGTTTTGCTTTGTTATACATTTACAAAATGGCTTAAATTATCCTTTCTTGCCTTTCTCTTTATTCATCCCTGGTTTTCCACCTTCTTTATCTGAGTCCTGCTTTTCTCCTTGCTTCCTTCCCTAACCAGCCTATTTCTTCTTTCCTGCCCTCGTCACTTCTCTCTCTGGAGCCCTTTCACTTGTATCCCAGCTTTCCATGAGCTTCGTGCTTTTGTCTGTCCTCTGTGTCCTACCTGACCTGCAGTGATCCCCAAAGGAGGGCACAGTCCAAATCTTCAAGTGAGGATACCACTACACTTGGCCTCCTAACATCAGGCTTTAGCTAAGTGATGTGTTGCTCTTACCCATGAAGGAGATTTCAAAAGTATTTGTTTGCTTTCTCCAGGCATTTGTTCCTGTGCTGTGTTCTGCCGACCTCACCACTGTGTCAGTATTTATTTGTAAAAATCATGCATTAGGAACATACAAAATTGGTTCATTTTTGTGCTGCAGTTTATGGCATGACTTGTGTGGGCACTGTCCTGTGGCCTCCATCACTGACCCCGCTTCAGGTTGTGAACTGCCCAGGGTTTATCTGCCTAGTGCTCTGGTTCTCCTTATTTTAAAATAGGGTAGCTGTTTGCTTATCCACTAACATTAACATCGGTTCATGTTTTTAAAGAAAATATGATATATATAATGCAAAGTAGTTGCTGAATCTCTGTATAATGATAGAATTCATTCTAGTTTTAACTAAATTATTTTTTGTATGGGAAATGGTCTGTCTCTTGTACTGAGTGCTTCATATTGTATAGGCTTTTTCTACCTCCCTATTTGTTGGGTACTGTTTTAAGGCTCTTCAGTGAAGTCGTTTGTTTTTTTTAATCAAGCCAAACAATTCCATTTTCAAGTAGTAGCATCTCTGCAGTGCATCTAAATGAGAGAGAAATGAGTCAGCATTGTGTGCAGATGGCTCATTGCTGATGTTATTTAAACTTTGTAAGTAGTAGAAGCTCACCTTTTATGTATGAAAATCTGAAACAAGCAGTTACTATACATTAGGTAGGTAACCTAATATAGCAAACCACTGACAGGTGCAATGAAAATATTAACCGCTTGTGTTCAAATACATTCATTTTCAAGAATATAGTGTGACTGACAATCTGTGCTTAAAAATGGTTTCTGAAATAGAAACTATGTGCTATGGGGACTTGGAACATGATGGGCGAGCCTCCTGAGTACTGATCCTCCGCTCAACTGGTGCGAGGTGGTAAAAGGGCAATTAACTTCTTTCAGTTAATATATAATTTTAAAAGAGCTATGCAGAATTAAAGTTCACAGGGAAAAATCTGTGTCGAATCCTTGTATCCTCTATTCTGTTTGTTCACCCCTGAACAGTGTTACTGTCTCAAGGGAGTTTGCAAATTAAATACCACTTAGGACAGGGGTTCGTCAGGCCTTAAGGGGTGGTGCTGGCAAATTGCTATGGCTGTTCCTTGCAGAGGATGGCAGTTGTGGGTACCACACTTTTAAATCACTTATTTTTATATAAACTGATGAGACAGCCTGTCGGTGCGAGACCACTCTCTGCAAGGCATTTTGCTCAGTTTTGTCTACCCAGTCAGTGTTTAAAAGATTTCCTGTTCAGCCCAACAACAGAGATGGAAGAGGTGCATTAGTCTCTATTGGAGCCTTCATCTTCCTTACCATGGAGCAGTGTGTGCAGAGCAGAGTCACAGTGCAGAATCCATCTCCCATCAGCCCTTCCATAATCAGGTGGCGCTTGCTTTTGACCTTCCTTTTAATTTGTTCGGTCCAACGTGTATTTGACTTGGAATCTCTGTGTTAAACTGCTCCTGAACCCGAGCAGATTTAATGTGTGCAGGCTGCATGAATGCTTTAGGGGGATTTGTTGGAGGCATAGTACATCTATGTGCTAATTTGTGAATACAGAAACACAGTCAGATAACTCTTTCGATGGAACTATAGAGGTAAAGGGGTATTGTCATGATTTGCAGACCTAAATAGCAGTCTGCCTCAGGAAATTATCTATATTAGGAGCTCTAGGTTCTGTCCTATAGACAAGTGTATTTTTCTCCTTCCTTTGTTCTTTGTTATCACTGTAAATAGATTATAAATTATGACAGTGATTTTCATGGTGATGGCAATATTGGTTAAATCAGTCTGTGAATGAAGCTGTCTTGCATTCTTGTTCTCTAGCAGCAGTACTGCAGTATATATCCTGCCCATTACACCCATGTCTGTTTTGGGTAGACATAACTTCTTCATTTCTCTATGGAGCTTTAAAAAGGTGGGCGGGGTGGGGGGGAGGTAGGGGGGGAGAGAGAGATGTACATGTGGTTGCAGTACAGCGTGGCCAGTCCCTGGTGTGAGGCTGCTGTTTTGCTAGATTTGCTTCTGACATGAAAGATAGCTTTGATCCTATCTTACCATTTTTATTAGAGAAATTAAGCATCACAGGTTAAGTGTTATCTTTTCCGAGTGTCACCTTTACATTTCTTCCAACCTCTGCAAACATATTCCTATGCTTGTTGGGTCTCATTTAATATTAAATAATACTGACTTCACTGTCTTCATGTTAAAAGGGTCTTAGCTGGCAGTGTCTTCATTTCATTTCTCTATATTGAACAGAGCACAGTGTTCCCTGGTCCCTCCTCTGAAATGTCACTGCTTTTTGCAGTCCCTGGAGGTGAAGACCATCCATCTTTGGATGTGGGAGTTAGATACCGGTAGACTACTGAAATGCGCCTTTTCTCCCTTCTCTACATAAGCAGCTTGTCCCTGGGCACTCCACATCACAGTGCCCAAGTTGCGGCTGCTTCATCCCCAGAGACTTGGTGCTTGTAGCAAAGCCTCCACTGTGAGGAATAAATGAAATATGCCAGTAGTCCATGCTTGTGGCTCTACAAGCAAAAAAATAATGGGGAGAGGGCATTTTTTTGGGTCAAGGAGTACTCAGGCAACATCTAGGCTGGGCAGCAGCGCTGTGTGTGTGCTCCCAGGTGCCAGTTAGCTCGGGGCTCGTTGTCCCAAGGCAGGCACCAGCCAGGAGAGCTTCATCTCCTCTGGCACCTGCTCCACAGGGGCACGGGCGTTAGTGGTTTAGCTGAAAAACCCACAAGTAAGGGCTGGAAACAAGCAGCATTTGCCCTTATGAGCACAGCTTTCCTTGCTGCTTCAGCAGCACCAGGGCTGAGGTGTGAATAAGGCAGCAGCTGACGGCAGGGCCAGGAGAGGCACCCCATGGGATTTCAGCAGCCGTAGCATGNGAAAATTCTATGTGGCCCAGTAAAGAAAAGGCTTTAAAAGATTTAGCTCCTTAATCCTGCTTATCTGCTGTTAGATCTTTACAAAGTCTCCCGGAGAGATTCAGAGCAGCATCCGAATGCACAGACCTCACCCAGTGCCGCAGCAGCTCCCTCTTCCCTAGCTTAGAGGTCGGGGAAGAGGGAGCGTGCAGCTTGCTGTGTCTCTAATTGCTCCAGCTAATGAGTGGCAGTCTTTTTTCATAAATGGCCAATCATCTTTATGTTAGCATGCTGAAAATGTTCAAATAGTTCTGATTAATAATCTGGAGAATGATCTGTGCCTTCTCCCAGATGGAGTACAGGGCTGGAATTAACTGAAAATGCTTTAATGATGGTGTATTACTTGTAATTATTCTGTGGCTTTTATTCTATTTTCACCTTCAGTGAGATGTGTTCCCTCAAAGGACACTTACAGCAATTCTTCAATCTTCCAGTAACTGCAGAAATGCACATGGAGCGGGATCAAAGCTTTGTCTAGAATTAAGATGATATCATGTAAATCGGAGCAGAAAAAGTATGATGTGGGTAATAGTTGATCTATAACGTAACTTTCCAATGTATTACCGGCATTGTATCATATGAAATGTAAGCATGGTACTAACTTGCAATAAATGGAAGGTCTCCAAAACCAGGTAGCGAAAGTCACTTTTACATCTGCTGTCCTCTGTTCGAGGGGGTGGTTTTTGTGCTGCGTTTCTACTCGTTGAGATTTTTGAAATGTAGGGTTTTATTTCCCCCCCCCCCCCCNCCCCGTCATCTAATGAGGTGTTGGGTGTTGTATCTGAAAAAAAAAAAAAAGGTGGTGACTTATTAAACTCATGGCTGTATATTTTTAAGACTTCTGAGGAGGTGCAAAGACATTTATGTCAGTAACATATTCCTCTGAGAAGGTATCAGCATTTGCTGTGCAGACACCTATTGGGCTGTCTTGTTTAGTTACTAGAGACTTGAGGCTACGTTGCTTTAAAAATAAATTACTTGTGATATGGGATGGCAAGGTGCTGAACCATAATTACATGCAGGCCCAGATGTTTATTTCTTCCTTTGCACTTTTTTTTGACATTATTTGGAAGGTAGGAAGGGACTCAATTCTGACCATAAAAACTTTAGTTCTGGTGACTCTTTTTTGGTCCTTTTTACCTGTGCATTTAGCCAAAATTCAGTCTTTGGTCACCTCGCTGGAGGAATTGGTAGAGATAGGTGTATGTATGCAAAGTGTTTCTCTCTGGAAGCAGGAGGGTTTGGTTACCGGGGATCACGTCCCTGCACTTCTCTTGGGTCAGGTTCCCCTCCCTGACCATCCCTGATGGCTTGCTAGACATGTCAGGACCCAAGTCCAGTTCTGTGCAATGATTTCCTCCTCCAGGCATGCATCTGCCTATGTGTTGCCACCTGAAACTCCTTGCTCAAATAGTTCAGATCCCAGATCCTACTTGTATATGCTCCTGTTGGGGGTGCACGCAGAAACACATGGGTTTGGGATCTGGAGGCTGCTGTCCTTGCCAATGTCACCTGTGTGGAGGGGCTCCCAAAGCACACACTTCTGTCTTTAACGTGGGCATCTCTAGGTTTCCCTCTGCATAGATCTATCAAAGGCAGAGAAGCCAAATCCCTAGGGCCTCTCTCTGCCTGTTGATCACATCTCCTGTAGGAAAAGCCATCTCACAGCAGTCGTTCTGGCGTGGTGTCCGGCATGGACACTTCAGTCTGGAGTAGAGGGGCCAGGATGGAGACAGGTTTTGGAAGGTCCCTTTGACTCGAGTACTGAGGTTGGGGAGTGTGGGGTGTTGTTTTCTTTGTGTTTTTTTTTTGTTGTTGTTTTTTTGGTTTTGTTGTTTTGGTTTGTTTTGGTTTTGTTTGTTTGTTTGTTTGTTTTTCTTCCAGATTGAGGTTATCCCTTCAAATTCTGCCAGGCAGTTTCCTCCCGTAGTCAGAGCCTTATTCACAGATTCTGCCAGGCACTGGAGCTGGAGTGCTGCCCTGGGCTGGCTTTGTGTTCTGCTTCACCTTGGTTTTGCTCTTTAACTTCTGAGTGCAAGAGAGAGGCAGAACAGATGACTTCATGAAGCAACTGAAAGACTGTACACTTAAAGGCTTTTTTTCTTTTTTTTTTGCTGTATTTGAAAGATATTTTTAATTTTAATAAACACAACCACAGCGTAATTAAATAATACCATTCTGAAGATGTAGCCTTCATGTGCATTAAGATAATTATTTTTAATGCTTGATAGGTTTCTTTATGCAATATTATTTCAACTTTCTTTTATAAATAGCATATTAATTTATTTACTCTCACACCAGTTGAGCATTTTTGTTTTCAAGGATTTGGCAGAAGGCTATTATTAGAAGCCCTACAATCAGACTAGAAATTTCTTGGGACACAGTTATCTTGTTTTGTGTTTTGTTATAGTATCTGACATAAAGGAGTTTGGACACATGGGAGCTTTAATGTTGCTCAGTTTCAAACCTTGTTACCAAGTGGCTGCTTTCAGGAGCCAGGAAAAAATTCAGCTGGACATATATGAACACATAGCAAAAAATACAGGCTTTCTGTGGTATTTAGAAACCCAATGTAAAAAAAGATACAGTGAAGACAGCAACATGATTAATCGCAGGAAATCAATATTGTTTATAACCTTTAAATATAGGCGCACCCAATATCACGGTAGTTACTATCGCAATGATGAGGTTCTCTGAAATAATTCCTGGAAGTACCACAGAAAGTGGAGAAAGGAGAAGTACCGCCTCTCACAAAAGAGGAAAATTTTAGATGTTGATACTTAAAATATGTCATTGTATTTTCTTTGTTCGTACAGACACCACTTATACCAAACTTCAGCAAATGCAGCAAACAACGGGGGTGTTGGGTAACAGAGTACAACAATTTTCCTGGTGGTGGCATAAATGATCTGCCTTTTGGGTAACACAGAAGCTCTTACTGGTGACCCTGGCAGGCAGAAGGGGATGTTTCCATCAGGGCTTTCATCCCTTGGGCGTGCGTTGGCCTGTCACCTGCCAGGCAGTTTTCCACAGAGAGGTCAGGCACCAGCTTGCACCCACGTCTATTGCAACATCCAAGCTCTTTGGCTTCTCCTGCTGCAGACCTGTCGATGTCCTCTGGCTCCCGACCCAGGCTTTCCTTCCCAATATTTTCCACTCACATGTATCTTTTCTCTCTCTGTCTTTCCAGCCGCTGGGCCAGTCGCAGCACAACCACGCAGCGAAGGAAAGACCGCCTGAGGCAGCACTCAGAGCACATCGGGCTGGACAACGATTTGAGGGAGGTAGGTGGCGTCATCTGCGGGCGGCATGAGCTTGTGATCCAGGAGGTGCAATTTAGACAAACGATGCAATGTTACTTCAGGCAGTTTTGTTCCTACCACAGGGTTTGTGTGAGTCTCTGCAGCCATTTCATTTGGACGCTGCTTGTTACAGATGCCTGTATACATTATACAACTTCAAAGCACACAGCAGAAATAAAATTTTGGAATAAGATAGCCCCTTTGTCATCAGGAAAATGCCTTGTTTGCTGAAATAGACCCCAGTCACATAATCACATCCAGAGGGCAGAGCCCTGGTGCCTGCCTGGGTGCAACTGCCAAGCTCTGGCCAGGGTGAAGGTCTCTGCAAAAGTCAAGTCCTTGAATAAATGTCAGTGCTGTAGAGGCAAACGAGGCAGGACTTTTTTCTTTTTTAAAGGAATTTTTTTTTCTTTCTCTCTCTTACGTAGATTCCTGACATGAGTAAGCCTATTTGAAAGGTTAAGACTTTGAGGCCTTTTTATGCCTGAAGCTTGGAAACTCCCATGCATCTTGTAAATGTCAGTCACATACACACATTTCTTTCCCATCTTTTCAGTTTCTTGTCCTTCATTAAATATTTTCTGCTATATTTTTTCATTGATGTCCATGTGCTTCTTTTGTATGTCACTAGCAAAAATAAAACATTCATGCTGTTTTGTGGTAAATCTTGCTGAATAATGTTGGCCGGCGTTGGTATTTGCACTCTGAAAGAACCCAAATGAATGAGTGGACTCTTGAACCGCAGCTTCAAATGATGTTTCACGGAAACACAGCAAAACAGCACTTGTACATGTTTGTTGCTATTTTTGCTGACGTGGCTTTGCAAGTATATTTTAAATGTTGGGTCAGATGTATATCTCAGCAGAGCCTTTTCAGTACTTTGTCATGTATTTACTTTCTTCTTTTTTTGGCTGTGGATCATATGCATGCTTCTTTTGCTTTGTCTCTTTCTTTCTGGCTATTCTGCCATTGGGGTATCTGCCTCCTCTTAGCCATCGGAGGAGCTTTTGCTTCGTCAGAACTCAATGGCCTTCTGGGAGTGGGATCAGGGACCACCCCCTCCTGCACGGCCTCCTAAAAAATCCTTCTCTGAATGCTGCCTGGTATGTTTTAGTTTTTCTTGTTGAAAGCTGCTTTTGAGATGTTGTTAGTGTGAGGAACTGCTGTCTTCGCTGCATCTCAAGCCTCTCCCTTTCTTGTAGAGTATGAGCACATCCCTGTAGCGCTTGGAAGTGTGGTTATAATCGGAAAAGTAGCTGGAAATCAGCTCTAGGCTTCCACGCCAGCTCCCTGGCAAACATGACTGCTCAAAGGCTGAAAGATGAGAATTTTATTTTGCTTCATTTTTTCCCATGTTGCTTGCCTGGCAACTCAACTTAGGGTGTCAAATCTAAAAAGCATTGCTTTCTGACTGCTGGATCGTCGCATCCCGGTGTGGAAGAGGGTGGTGGTGTGTGGATGGTGATGAAGAGGCAAAGGGCAATTAGTTGGATCTTACATCCCACCCTTATTCTTCTCTTGAACTTGCAAGAGCTAATAATTTTTTATTTTTTATTTTATTATAATAACAAGACGTAGAATTAATAAAGTAAGGTTATCCATGTTCTGTACTCTTCAGACTATAACTGCACTTTGCATTTTATTTATCCCTTTACATTTAAAAAGAAATATTAGATTTCCTGACTATATATTCCCTGTATTACATTTTCACTGCTTTTATTGCTGAGTTTTGCACTGAGTTAGATGGAAGTCACTTGTGAGATTGCTTGCTGAACAACACGCTTTCATCATCTGTTTTTTGTTTTTTTAATTCACACATGTAGTTTTTCAACTATTTTTAAGTCCTTACAGTATTTGTGAAATTGTAATTACCTAGCAGAGCACTTTTGTTGAACATAGCTTTCCATGGCAGAAACCGACATTCTTGTCTGACCTGTGGGACTGATGTTAAGTGGTTCATGTCTGAATTTTTTATTGAAAAAACCCAAATGTGTCAGAAAAATTGTACTCCCCCATTACCAAAAAAAAAAAGTAATTTCAGTAAACCTCAATGTGTTTTGAATTTGCTTTTGCTAAATAAACTATTTTCTCCCCAGATAGAAAGCTCTGAGAACACAGCAGCCATAGTGTCCTCTCAGTTCCCCAAAAACGCAGTCAGCAGCAGTGCTAAGTCACTGGAGGAGTGTGATCTGCTCCTCTCGGGGAAGAGCGGTTGTTGTCACATACTGTCCACCAGAGAGGCAGCCTTAACTGGATAAAAACACACTATGGAAATGGAGCATTCCCATACCAGGCTGTGAGCACTGTGCTTCAAGCCTGTTTTATTTGGCAACATTCTATTATTTTACTCTTTTTAACAAAAACTTTATGAATAATACTTGGGCAGCTTTTTGATAGGCTTCATATTTGCACACCTAAATGTGGCCAACTTCTTAGCTTTGCAGAGCATGTAGCCCTCTCACTGATGTTGGGGGTAGATGACGCTTTGATTGGTTTGGGGTGTTTTGCTTAAAAAAAAAACAAAAACAAAAACAAAACAATAAAAAAAAGCCCTGAACAAGAAGGCAATGGAGCAAGAAGGTTTAAAAGTCTTTTATTATAACTTGGGTCCTTTTTGTTAAAGAGCACGCCAGTTTTTGTCCATACTTCTCAATTACCACCCACAGTAAAAACATGAGTGATCCTAAATGTCAGCTTTGTTTACAACGAGCTTCTCTTGTAATGAAGAACTTAATTGAGAATAAAATCAAGTCTGATTTTTCCCACATAAACTATCCAAATGAAAAGTAATAGATGAAATCATTCTCCTTCACTAAGTGTATTTCTGCTTCTTGTAAATTATTTTCAAAAATTTTTTTCAATTCATGTATAGCCTGGTCACAAATTAGAAAATGGCTTTTAATTTTTTTTATTTTTAAAGTGAGAATAAAGAACAATGGAAAGAAACTTTATTTGGTATTTTTACTTTATTGCTGAATGAAGGTACCGCACTTCTGTTCACTTGCTGTGGCTAACTTCATGCTAGTGGCTAACAGCACAGTTCACTAGCTAACTTGACTGTTTTGGTTCCACACAGGAAAATATCTTGCTTTTTCTGTTGTCAAAAGGGAGTGTTCCACTTCTCCAGCCCAACACCTAAGCATCAGACAAGTCATGAGTTGTTCCTAGATTAACACTAGCTCATTCCTTTTCACCAGCATTTGCTTGCCTACGATTAGGATGAGGAGAATCCCTCTGGCTTGTAATATCTAATATTATTCTGTTTATTTTTAGAAATACATGCAGGAGGCGAGGAGTTTAGGAAAAAATTTAAGGCAGCCCAAACTCTCAGATCTCTCTCCAGCTGTGATTGCGCAGACCAATTGGAAATTTGTGGAAGGGTTACTGAAGGAATGTCGCATGAAGGTAGGTCTTCCTCTTCTCCGCCACCTGCTCTCCCCTTGCTTACACTGAGCCTAAACAGCGTCTGTAGGTGGTGTCCTGAAAGCCCTTCACAGCTGGAACGGCATTGGTCTGTTGCTGTACCAGGCTATTGCAGGGTGGATGTCCCTTTAGTGTTTTATTTTTCAACCACTAGAAAAGAAACATATTATTGCTCTTCTGTTTGCGCAGTCCAAGCTGGTGAAATGAGTAAAAAGGATGGAAAGGAGAATCAGCATGATCAGACACCTTAGGGAGGATTTGCTTTAGTTGTTCATATGTAAATGTAGCCTAAATCTCGAGACCCACAGTCAAAAAAGGAAGCATTCAGCATGTGTGACTGTTGTGCATGTTGTTTATGCAGAGCAAAGGAAGTACAGCAGTTTCTAATATTAAGCAAGCTTTTATAGACATGGAAATATAATTTCTTTGTGTCTTTGTGTTGGTTGCAGTTGGTGGTATACTGTATTACCTGAGTTTTAAACTTTAATAGCTATAACAAGAAGAAAACCAGATATTGAATAAGACTGAAAATGTTTACTGCTGTACTCTGTTTTTGATACCGATCAGTAATAGATCAACTGTGTAGAAATAGGACAAAAGATAAAGGGTATAGAAATAGGACAGTATGGAGTAATCATCCAAACTTTTTTTAATTATTATTATTCTTTTTAATTTACAATCTCTGTAAAGAGATTTGAAGTTTCTCTGGTCAGTCCATATTATAATGGTCTCTAGGTTAAGCATTTAAGTAAACTCAGCTATAAATTCTGTCCGTTGAATAACATTCTTAGAAATCTTTGGGGATTTTTTTTATTTAAAGACTAAACGTATGTTGGTAGAGAAGATGGGCCATGAAGCCGTCGAACTGGGACATGGAGAAGCCAACATAACAGGTCTGGAGGAAAATACATTGATTGCTAGTCTCTGCGATCTGCTAGAAAGAATCTGGAGCCATGGTCTGCAGGTCAAGCAGGTTGGTAACTGGAAACTTGGGACTTTGTGCATACAGCACTCTAGCAAATACCGAATGCCATCTCTACCTTTTAAATGGCTACTCAGTGGTGTCGTTCCAACATTAAGTGGGAGGTATCTTTGGGATCAGAGTCCCTGGCTCATATCTTGTGAGGGCTTGGGGTTTTTTTGTGGGGTTTGTTTGTTTGTTTGTTGGGGATTTTTTTGAGAGGTGTCTCTGGAAATTACAATGATGTTGTCAAATAGGTGTTTGGTTTCTTCTCTTCTTCAAAAGGGAAACCCAGGGAGAGGACAAAAAAAATAGGTGGGTGGTGTGACTGCTAGGTCAGTGGGATGGTCTTCTCCTCTTTCTGAGGTCTCATGGCCCAAGAGAGAAGGACTGACTCTCACCACTGAACTTTTGGCCCACTGAAATGCCATCCCATTATTTTGCCATGTTCACTGGCCTCTTTTGCCTCATTTATTTAAAGCTACATACTGCATATTCAATTTTCAGGGGAAATCAGCTTTGTGGTCCCATTTACTTCAGTACCAGGAGAGAGAAGAGAAGCAAGAGCATAATGCAGAGTCCCCAGGTGAGTACCTGGCAGCTGACTCCATGAAGGGTCCATCACAGCGAATGCACTCAGGCCTGGGAGGAACAGTGTAACCACATGAAACCCATGCAGGATTTTCGATATATTTGCTTGCTAATATCACATTTACATTTTGAGACCTTTCATAATGATTATGAAGACGCCTTGATGTCTGGACAAAATAGATTGACAACATTGGAGGCAAATCAACATACTTATTACCCCTGTCTAGAAAATCATGTGATGTCTGTTCGCTACCTTCATTCTCTTTTAATCAGTATTGAGTGAGGTGTGAGAAGCAGTACTTCCGCAAGAGATGATTTCTGAAGTAGCTGAAGGTGTGAAGCTGTGGCTAAGACAGCTGACATTTTTCTTTCAGTGAGCATAATCTGTCTCGTAAATCCTAATGTGAATAACTCCATGTTCTATAAATATTTATAATGGTGGACTGTACAATTCAGAGGTTGTGTAATTAATCTCTATCCATCAGTCTAGGTGCTCAGTTTATGCTTTGGTTTGGCCCTTTACAATTACTAAATTACTTCTGTGTTGTGAGAGAGGTTGGTTTTCTGATGATCTTGAGTACTCCCTGCTCATAGGCTGCTGCTGGGTATTTTAGTAAAAGTCTATGAACTTTAGTGGGTCACCTTCCAAGGACTCTGCAATCCTCCAAATCCTGCAGATGGGAACAGTCCTCAAAGACACATCTATGGACAAACTAGTCTCACTCATGAAAAGACTTTTTAATAAGTTTCAATGAGTAATGCACTAAGCAATCTGGCTGGCAGGCACAAATTCCTGAGAGCAAAATGTGTCACCACAAAGCAGCTTGATCAGAGTAGCGGAGCACAGAAATGCATGGCATTCTTAGCATCAAATATGCTACTGTAGCTTAATTTTATCATGTCCTTCTCATTTCTGAGCTTTCCATAAAAACATATTACTAATAAAACTCATTGCCATGCAGACTTACGTTAGTGTATTTCACATATGAAAAAGGAAGGTAAATCTCTGAGTTCAGTGCTGGATTAAGGAAGGAATAGGTAATGTATTAAGCAATTTTGATTTTTGTCTGCTTCTACATTTCCTGGGTAGAGTTAATGATAATGCACAGAAACGTTGCAGTTACCATCCACTTAAGATTGTTTTCAGCTGTACGTACAACAAATGCATTGCAGACCATTACTGCAATTTTGTATTAACTTCATATATTTTCTCCACTGTAGTTGCTGTTGGAACAGAAAGACGAAAGTCTGATACAGGAATTACTCTGCCTACTTTGAGGGTTTCCCTGATACAAGATATGAGGTACACAATTTGTTTCCTAAAGCATTAATTGTGGGTTTAATTGTGTAGCATAGGTAAAGATCCTCACTGGCTTTGGGTTTACAAAGGCTAAGGGGAATTAAACCTTATCCTTATCCCACATTCAAATATACAAAGTGTTTCCTTTTTGTTTTATAAAACTTATTTGCATGTTTACTTGATTTATTTTAGCTAAAAGACAATGAAAAACACACAAGTTTTACTGGGCTTTTTGTTTTCCTAGGAGGGTTCTTCTAGCAATAAACCCAACTTCTACAAATAACAGCAGATCTGTTGAATTCCTTGGTACTTTGCGTTTGTTTCTTTTTGTTTGTTTTAAATTACTGACCAAGCAAGTACAGTTGAAAGACAAAGCAAAGGGACAAAAAAACCTGCTCAGAATGCCTGAGAAATATTCTTTCTTTTCAGTTAGCATTTTGTGGCAAATAGTAATAAACATACAAATTTAGAAACATAATCAAACCTAGTATTTGGGTGAGTTTAAAATTGGAATGTGAAGTAAGGGCAGGTGCTCTGTAGGAGACCACAGCCTGGCTCTGGAGAGCTTTTTAAGCAGCGCTGGTTGTGAAATGGAAGGATTAGAGAGTAAGAAGAGGGGGAGCCTGATGTGACACCACCGGGCAGAAGTTCTTCAGGGCATCCCCTTGATCAAGCTACTGTCAGGCCAGGCCACTGTTTTGACACTTGACTTGCCATGGCTAAGGATTGCAGTGGGGTAAAAGTGCCATGAGAAGAGGGGAGGAGCAATGCAATGATGCTCACCTGTAAAATGCTGCTAGCAATTGCTAGCAATTTAGTGTGTGAGACAACATGAGTATTGTTTCTTGTAATACCATGCCCTTCTTCCATGTAAAAATATGGCAAAATATCTTATGGTAAAAATAAGATTAATTGTAGTTAGTTCACAAAAACATGATTACAGTGATGTGATTTTTACCGTGTGTATTATTACAGATCTTTTTTCTGATGTGGGATCACATAGATTAGTCAGACTTTTCTGAAAGAAAATGACTGTACTTCCCACCTGCAGCGTGCAACCTTTTTGGTTGATGCAATGTAGTTTGAGACTTGTGTTCTGATTTCAGAGAATATGACATGCCAAATAAGGCTAGAACAACATGTGAAAGAGAGAGGGAGAATATATACAGTGTAATTAGGAGTATAATGCCAAGAGTTCATTTTGAACACGTGTCTGTCATTTTAGCATCCCTCTCATGGGACGTGGCAGCTATTTACTTAATTCACTCCTGTGAGGCTGATGGGCGTGTAGGGGGGTCGGTCTGAGGAAAGGATGAAGGAGGATCTGGAGCGGAAACTCAAGTGCTGGGGGGGATTGCTGACAGAGGAGGCTGTGTGTGCTCGCTGCTGCATGCATGGGTTTAATCTTCTGCGTACTTCACTTGAGTAATGAAAACCCAGCATAGATCTGAGCTCTCTTGCTTGAATCACAAGAGTGTTTCTGCTGCTTTTCAGAGAAAAAGTACAGAAGCAGAACACTACCTTTTGTAATGTCTTGGGTATTCGTGATTGTCCACAAACATGTCTGGTCATAGAAAATGCTGGGCAGATGGTGAGTTGACTTTGTCATCCATAATCTCATGGCATACTTTCTCCTGCTTGGAAGAAATGCTGCTTAATACTTGATTGCACACACAAATTTATGGTGAAGTTAGAAGGATGGGTAATTGTTAAATTGCTGGGGCTGCGGTGCTAACTGAACTAATGGCTAGAGGATTAAGCATTGCCTTAAGCATGGCTTGTTTTTGATGGCTCATGCAAGGTTATGTAAACAACTTAAAAAGCACAGCTGAATCATCATCATGCTCTGAATGTGTGATGAGCCTGTGCTACAGGTAACACATGTCCTCTGCCTCCCTTACAAAGCCAGGCATCTTAGCTGTGGTAAGGAAGATGCTCAAGATGTTTATTTCGGTTCTGTGCACAGAGAGTCTCTGCACAAGTGTGTTTGGGGGTATGCCCTTTAGCCTTTCTCCTGGGCAAGGATCTGCAGCATCTCTCCCACCCCTCTTCCAGCTCCCTGGCAGACTCCTGCTGCAGCCTGCCTCCTGCACGGCCTCGCCTCTTGGGCAGATCACTGCGCGTCCAGCTGGACCAGTTAGCGCCAAGGCAACTCCCCGAAACCTTTGGTCTAGCTGGGTTCAAGTTTCGGGTCCTTCCCCTTCAGGCAAGCTCTTCCTTGCTACCAGCGCTTGCTTTCATGCTCATGTCATGCCTCCCCTCCTGCAGGGAGCTTGCAGCGGAGGATGTGAGCCCTGGGTGCTGGGCCCATGGCAGCGATGCTTAACCTGCTGCAGTCAAAAGAAGCTGGATTAGCAAAGACCTGCTACCTACATGGGACAAACTAGTAGGGCTCGTTCCTGACTGCACTGGGATCAGGAGCAGTCACACCATCCTCATGGGCATGGTGATACTGAGCAGCTGTAACCTCTTCTGTCAGCACAGCTATTTGCAGAGGGTATGTCTCACCATACCCCAGGCTCACATTTGACAGGGAAAATAGATTTTTCTTTATTGCTAATGGGATTAAAAGCAAGTCCCAACCTAGGGAGTTGCATTGAAATTGCTGTTCAGTGCCCTGACAAGAAGAGTTTGCTGTGTGGTGGTGAGCATACAGTGCTTACACTTAGGTCACCGATAAAAATAGAGCTGTTCTGACTCTCATGACTGAGAGCGAAATAAATTTGAGTTCCTGAATGCTCTGTTCTGTTACACTCTGCTTTTGCTGACAGCAAGACTGATTACTGAATCTTTTTAATGTTTCTGGCAAGCTGTGTGGTTGCAGATCCTTATTTTTCCCAAATGCACAATTAATGCCAGTCTGGTGTGAACCAGAAACAGGTAATGAAGAGGTACAGGGCATGCATGGAATAAGGTTGAGTCCATCTATACTTGAATCTTCTCACAGTGAAATAACATCTTCTACTCAGTGTTTTGTATTAGATGTAATTCAAGCTGAGCACTGGGGGGAAGGGGAGGGAGGGAGAGAGATGATAGTCTGTGCTTTGATCTTCCCATCTCAAAAGACTTGAAATGCCTGGAGGAGAGTGGCTCAACTTGATGTAGTTGAGCATAGTGCACATCCTGTTTCTCAAGGACTCTGGATCACGTGCCCAGCTGTCTGGGCTGGAAGGTCTAACGCTGGCTGCCACACTCTGAGCCAGGAAGGGCTTTCCAATGCCAGGAGCAAGGCTCTCGGCAGTGATTCAGCCAGTAGGCATCGCTGCTGACAGAGGGAGGCTGCTGGGCTTGCTTATAAAGGGCAAGGACATACATGAGTGTAATGTGCCCTCCTGGATTTGTTTTACAGCTCACTGAGAGTTAGTACTTTTCACCTGCCCCATCAGAGAACTATCCATGTGTCACATTAGGAAACACGAGGAAAGTTTCTTTAAAAAAAAAACAAAACAACTTTTTTTTTCCTTCTCNCTTAAGTAACCTAGGTTTTGGCACTGGCAAGCTACTGTTGCTTCTATTGACTCTTTCTTCCTGTTGGTGCTTCAGATATGTACATAGAGCACAGAGCCATGTGATACTGACCCCTCAGCTTGGACTGCAAAGGTAGACCTGTATTTTGAGAATTCCGGTAGGTCAGCCTGGTGGAGAACAGTGCTGCTGAGCTACATCTGGTATCCGCTTCACTTGTGCAGAGCGAACATGTATTTCTGGACAGCGCTAAGTTGTACTTTGTAAATTTGCCCTTAAGGCCCTAGCCCTGTTATGTTAGAAGTTCTATCAACAAGAGAGTATTTTTCTCAGATAATGCAGGGTCTAAATATAATGCAAAGCACGCGCTTGTGTATAACAGATGGGGGAAAGCACAAGACAGTGAGACTATACTAGTCAACGTAAAAAGCATCAGTCACAGCATGACTGTTGAATTTTCTTTGGAGTAAATATTGCTACATTCCCTAATGCTCAGCAATGCGTGGAGGGCCTTCAAGGAAGATGCAGGAGTTGGAAAGTAAATTGCAACAGAGATCAGTTCAGACTCAGCTGGTGATACTTGGAGCCTGCCACGGAGGGCTGAATTGCCTGTGCACTTAACATGCAAACTCCATGAAAATTAAGAAATTGCAGCCTTTTCTTTCCCCTGCTGGAAACTGTTACTCATTTTTCTTGCTGTTTATTTAACCAAGTTTGGGGGGTTTTGGAAGCAGCTTTGCCCTGCCATGGCCGTGCTCTTCCTCTTCTAAAGCTCCCTGTGCTCTAAAACTAGGGTTTCTGGCATTCTCCAAACTGAAATATGGGAAATTTAAAAAAAGAAAAGCAAAACCATAGAAGAAAGCCCCTATGGAACAGTTCTGCTTTCCTACAGACCAAGCGTGTGGAGGGCTGTTCAGATTATCACTTACACGAGGGCCTCGTATCCCTGAAAAAGTGATTCTACTTGTGACTGCCTGCTGCTGTTTTTGCTGCAACGGTCCTCTTTTTCTGAGATGTCCTATTGCTGCTGCCACCAAGAGGTTTGTTAGAACCTTCAGAATAAATTGTGGTTTGGAGAAACTCTTAAGGTGTGTACTGTCCTCTGCCCTTCCAGACATACCTGTTCATGTCAGCAGCTTGAGTGACTGTGATGTAACTGGGTCTCACAAGGTGGCTGCTTTTTTAAGTGTTAGCAGTGTCCATGAGGACATCTACCTCAGGCAATGCAGGGATGAACAGATCCACCCCTGCCCACCTTGGCCAAGCAAATGCCAGGACACAGAGCAGCTGATACAGGCTGTACTGCATCTGGGTTGCAACCTGCCGTGCCCGGGAAGCGCTGCCCCGTGTCCCCAGGCCAGCCTGGGGCTGCTGGGGGTCTCAGTGCCACAGTGCAGGGCACTGCGGGGCCCTGCTGGGCGTCTCTTTCTCTAGAAATGATGTCAGGAGACGTTTTCCATTTCAGCTGCTGCATCACGCTGGATGTTGCCATTTGAAGCATGTAGGATTTTTATGATTAATCTATTTTTTTTCCCACCTGTTTCAGGCACGTTCAGAACATGAGTGAGATAAAGACTGATGTGGGGCGAGCCCGAGCCTGGATAAGGCTTTCTCTGGAGAAGAAGCTTTTGTCTCAGCACCTGAAGCAGCTGCTTTCCAACCAGCCGCTTGCCAAGTAAGCTGGCTCTTTTTCTCAAAGCTTTGCTTTCACATCTGCCTCACTTGTGTGTCAAGGTGCTGTGCAGGCTCAGGGCACAGCCAGGTGCCCTGTTCAGGTGCCATGGTTTCCAGCTAGAAGCAACTGAAGGGCAGAAGGTAGCTGGGGGAGGAGTTACCACCCATCCAGCAGTGCAGAAGTCTGCTTATCTGTGTGGAAAAACAAATCACAATTTTCAGGTAGGAGGCATTAGGTTTTGGTCAGATCAGTGCATTGATCCAAGCCACTTCGCTGTATCTTGTGCAAATGAAGCAGCAGGGGCAGGAATGCCCCATTTCTCACAGCAGCCCTGCATTATGTTGACTCAAGCCAAGCACAGGCCCCTGTCCTGACTGCAGATGGGCTGGGTTAGAGGCCAGCCCTCCCAGCCACTTAGCAGCTCCCCCAGCTTTGCCTCCTTTTGCAAGCACAGGCACTTAAGGATCTGCCTGTGTAGATGTTCCCTGGCTTCATTTTCTCAAAGCAATGCATTTAGGAAAAAAAACCCCAAACCTTATGAAAACATCCTAGCTATTGCACGCAGTTCTTAGCAGAACTGGCTCTGTGATGTTACATGTGTGATTATGCCAGAAGCTACCAAATACTCAAATCTGCTAAAGGAAAGAAAGAGGAGTAGCTGGAGACAGTCACCTCTTGGGTGATCAGCTGAAGGCATGGTGGCAGACCTGTCTTTTCCTGAAGTTTCATCTACGTCTATCTACCTTAGCAGCTTTTTGGAAGTCTGCCGCCTTCAGACTGCAGGCATTGTTGCAAGCTATGTGCTTTCTCAGAGCAGGCCCAGGTTAACTCCTGATGTGCCTTTGGGCAACTAGTGATGTACACTGGGTTTGCTGAAATATGAGTGGCGTGAGGACCCCTGCTGCTTGGTGCTTTCCGTGGTTTGGTGCCTTCCGATTAGTTTTCTAAGGAAGATTAGGTTGTTAGGCAAGGCTGTTCCGCAGTGCGAAGATACGGGTAGGAAACAAGATATGTTGGCTCAGGTCTGCTGTTATGAGCAGCGTTAGTTTATATCTGTGCCTTGCAGCAAAACCAAAACTGATCCTCTAATGAGGTGAACTCTATAGCCTTGCTGTGGTAGCGTGGAGCTGAGTGGTCTGTGAAGCACGTTTAGCATAGGGGGGAAATGCCCCCTATGGGTTTCTAGCAGCTTGTGTTAGCTGCAGAATCTCACTCTTCCTACCTCCCATGAAGGTATGAACACTCTTCATTTGGTGTTTTGAGATTCAAACACCTTCTAAGATACATGGTGCTTTTTCAACAAGAAAGCATTGTATTTGTTTCTACCAGGAAACTTTACAAGCGTTACGCTTTCCTGCGCTGTGAAGAAGAACGGGAACAGTTTCTCTATCACCTGCTGTCACTCAATGCTGTGGATTACTTCTGCTTCACAAGTGTCTTCACCACAATCAGTGAGTTGGAGAAAAAAATTTTTTTCCCCCTGAATAAAAATTAGTTGCTGTCATGATTTGTAAGAGATGATGTTGCTGTTGCTGGTGCCTGAGTAGCTGAGCCCTTATCTGGAAACCTTGGTTGTTGCTGCTGGGCTCATGGGGGCTGGGTGTTGCTCTGGGAAACAAGCTGGAGAGCCAAGGTTGTGGGAGTGCTCTGGAGAAGAGCATTGCACAAAGGAGAGTAATCAGCAGAGAGTGCTGCTGTAGCACTTGGTTTTCCTCGCCAAGTTGTATAGTCTCTTTCATCTTCCCTCTCAGACAAGTCCTCTACATCCTGGCCTTTGCTAAGCACGCATCCTAACAGCCTGCTCTCTGCAGACTGAGAAGGGGATGGAAGTCTTGGAGGATGAAAAACAAAGCACTTTGTGTTCTGCTGTATATTTTAAATCACTTTTTGTCTCTCCTTAAATGCCAGAGAGGTTCCCTCTCCCTTCGTCTCTTGTAAGATGGAGAGCAGAGATCGGATCAGAATCTGAAAATGAATCTTTTTCTCTCCAGCACTGGGCAATGCGGAGAAAGCAGGACCCCATGAGAGGACCTAATTATTCACCTTGGCAGCCCTTAGTCTTCATTTTCCTGCCTGTTCAGAGTGAAGTGCGACAAGTTTTACGTGGCTGTCAAAACAGGCACTCATTCTACTTTTTCTCCTCTTAATGCAATAAATCCCCTCAGAACTAGCACAGCGCAAAGAGATTTATTCATCCTTGATTACCTTATTTCTGCGGGGCATTCAGCTTGACAGCTTTCCCCCGTAGCACAAGTGCGTGGAATTCGAGGGTATTTTTTTTTTATTTTAAGCACAGTGTCATTGTATGGCACGCAAAAAGTAAAAAAGGCTGGCTTATCTTACCCAGTCAAAAAGACAGCTCGTGAAACGTAAGGAGAGTCTTGCAGTGCTAGTGTGCAGTATCTGAGTCCAGTCCAAATTGGGGTGCATGGCAGTCCTTAAGCACATATAAGCAAAATAATAATAATTATAAAGGGGGGAAATATCCACAGAGACTTGAGACTTCAGCTATGCCACTACCAGCCACGCCAGCATTTCTGGCATTCCCTTTTCCCCTATAACCTTCGTCTGCCCCTTTCATCCTTGCAGGCTGTGGGTTCTTGCCGCAGCCGGGGTTGATGCGGGTTTGTGCAGGTTGGGCGGCGGGGCTGCAGCACCACCGCGCGGCACCGAGCCCCCAGCCCGGCCCAGAGCGGCTGGAGGAGCCGCTGCACAAGGCTGCTGGAAGTAACCAACGCGGGTGGGAGATCCCCCAAAGCTGCGCTGCAGAGCCAGCTGCTCTGGTTTAGGGCTGGCTGGAGCTGGGAGCGCTGCTGCAACCCTCCCTGAGAGTGGCTGCTGCTGCAGCAAGGCGCTCTGCAGGTTTGGCTCACCCTTGGTAGGGAGAGCAGGGTTTTAGGCTGCTGCAAGGTGGGACAAGAACTTATCTTCAAGGGAGAGGTGTGGTTTACTTCAGAAATTGCATCTACCGTGAGGGGGAAAAAAAGTCAAGACTAACTTATTTTTCTTCCTCTGTTCTTAGTGATCCCGTACAGGTCAGTGATAATTCCCATCAAAAAACTAAGCAATGCAATAACCACATCGAACCCATGGATTTGTGTGTCAGGAGAACTAGGAGATACAGGCATAATGCAGATTCCTAAAAACCACCTAGAAATGACATTTGAGGTGAGTACATGCTCTTTACATTTTACCTTTCAATTTGAAACGTGCTTCCAAATAAACATTAAGTTGGTGAGGGTTTAATGTCTTAAGATCACAGCATTTCAGATTCTGTCCAGGTGTTCAGGGTCTCTGTACATTCAAAATCAGGAAGATAGTGCTGCCAGCCCCTCATGTGCTAGATGAAAGTTTCCTGTGAGCATGTACCACTTTTAACCATAGGCTTCACTGCTGTCCCTGTCCTAGCCCAGGGCTCTTCTTTCTACACCTAGGCAATCTGTTTCCACATCTCATTCCCTTTCACATCTCCTTGCCAGCTATCCTAATTTTCTCATTTCTGACTCTTCATTTTCCTTCCTAGTTTCTTTTCCCTTCTTTCAATTTGTCTTCCACTACCACTTCCACTTACCACCACCCACGTCCCAAATCTCTTCTCTTTCTTTCTTCTGGCCAGTTCCAAATTTCTTCTCCTCCCACTCCAGCTCCTTGACCAATGTTGCTTTCCTTCCAGCCAGCCGGTCTAACTCCTGTGTTCTTCCCCAGCTTCATGTGCTACCCCAGCAAACCACAGAGCCACCATCCCCATTGGGCTTTTTTTCTTCCGTGATTGCTGTGGTTTTCTTTGTGTTTGACTGTCTGGTGTTCCCCTCTGCTTTCCTACCCATCAATTACAGGTTGGCTTGGTGCCACCCGAAAGCAGCTGGTAGCAGGAATTGTAGGAAAAGCCCCGTCCAGCTCCTGTAGCTCGAGGCCATACCATATCCAGTAAGGAGTGATTTCACAGGAAAATCTGCTACTAAAGTTAAAGTTGCATCCATTGAGCATATGCAAACTGATCTTCAACAACAACAGTAAAAAAACCCCAAACCTCTTGCCAAATATAGGTGGATTTTGACAGAGATAGAGAGGATCTTTTCATGATACAATGGCTGCCTCTCATTCAGATACAAGTATTTTGTAGAAAAGATCTGCAGGCTTCTAACAAGCAAAATAACATATTTAGACATTTCTGAGGACCATGCTAACATTGCTCTGGAATATTCCTTTGGCTGAATCTTTCCTAAAATATCAACTTGGGTAGCCACCCACTATGGAAAATGTCAGCCCAAGCTGCTTGTTTGGCAGTATTAGAAGCAGTGAAAACCAAGGTCCTGCAAAGGAAATGTTTAGGTGACGTTAATAGATGTTGCTGCCAGCCCCACCTACAATTACATATTGCACTGGAATTCACAGTTTTCCATGTTTCCCTTGTTCTGCCTCTTTGTGATGTTGAGAGTCTCGTGTTAGTGATTTTTGCCTTGCCCAACAATAAGCAAATCGATCTTTGAAAATAATGAAGGATCTAGGCACTGCTTCATAGTGTAGAGCAAGTCAGCTGAAGGTCAATATGCTCAAAATGTGTTTTTTAAAAGCTGTTTCTACTGCAGATATATTTCTTCTACAAAAGCACCTCTTTTTATCACCTTAGCTCAGAAATTTGTAATTAACACTTCTCAGAAGTATTCAGAGTGAGTGCTCACAACAAAGAATGTAATTCTTCACAAGCTTTTAATAGTTTTATTTCAAGGTATTTATTTTCTCCTGTGTTAAAATAATTATTCTGCTTTTCAAAACATTCTGCATGTTTGGTTGAAAATACTTGCTGTGTAAATCAAAGGAAGCTGAATAAAAACATACATTTGAGACCATATGTGTGCATGTGGTGGGGGTGTATGTTGTCTGTTGTGTTTTACATTAAGTGAAAACTGTTACTCATTTCAGTGCCAGAATTTAGGGAAGCTGACGACCGTTCAGATTGGTCATGACAACTCAGGGCTACTAGCCAAGTGGCTGGTTGATTGTGTCATGGTCAGAAATGAAATAACAGGACACACGTACAAGTAAGCAACAAGTTTTCGTTTTCTTTGTCTGAAATTCCTACTTGTTGAATGCCATCTTGCTTTCTCTAGATTTGTCTTCTCCTCCGTTGATGGAGCACTGTGGGCTGATTTGGGTAATCAGGAGGGTTGGGTTGGCCTCCCCCACCCCCGGTTCTCTCACTGCAGAAGCCCAAGTTGAAGTTAAATAATCTGATATATATTAAATGAGACTTGAATGTAGGATTTTCTTTGCATATGTCTGAGACAGGACAGACAGTATGTATACTTCTGAGTGATTCATATATTTGTGTCTACTAATTAAACCTCTTGATTTAAAGTAATGTGGTAAATTTGTGCACAAATGAACCCCTTAAACCTCCAGGAACTGGAATTATAATTTAGGGCAAATCTTTGGTTTCTTTTTCTTTTAGAAAAATATTCAAACGTCTAAGTACTCTAACAAATGCACAGAAACTCAGATTACAAGAAAATAAAAGGTCTTGATGATTTCTTCATCATCTGTTGAGTACCTACCTCTTGTGTCAAAATGATCTCCTAACTCATCATTGGTTTCACAAAACATCTGGCTAAGCAGGCTTAATTTTTTTTCTACATGTGGACTTGGAAAACTATAATCCAGAGCTCAGGGTTGGCTACAGTGTATGGGGGAAAGTAGGAAGAAATGGGGCACAAAGGCTGGGGGTATGGACATGTGCATGGATTTCATTAGGACTGTGGGTGAGGTCAAAAAGTATAGCAATAAAATATGAGGTGAGGTTTGAGTATGACGAGATGTCACAGCTTCAGCTGGGTGGGAACTCTGCGTAGGGACTTAATTGTTAGTCATCACAATATTTTTAAAGGCTGAATATCAGTTGTGGTTGCAAGTGAAAAATAACATCAGAAATCAAGATGTGGCCCATGATATATGTATATAACACCTTCTGTTGTCCCGTGCTTTCATGCAAGCTTTGCATATTTCCCTTTTCCTAAGGATGGAGGTGAATGTTTGGTCCTATCAGTTGTGGTGCAGGGGATGCTGCCTGCTGAGTTCTGGCTTGTGAAAAGTTTCTGACTGCAGAGTATTCCCTGCCCTTCAGCAGTGTTCGTGGGTGATAGCTGTCCCTCTAACTCTGAGATCAAGCTGGACTACCTGTGTGGCTGACCTGTGCTTGTGCTGGCTGCATGGCAGGTTTCCCTGTGGGCGATGGCTGGGAAAGGGTGTGGACGATGGCAGTTTGGAGCGAATACTCATTGGAGAGCTGGTGTCCTCCACATCTGACGAAGAGCTGGGAAAGCAATGCCGTACCCCACCCCAGCAGAAATCTCCTACCACGGCTCGACGACTGAGCATCACTTCCCTCACAGGGAAGAACACCAGTAAGTCCTTTCCTTTCTCCCCAGGGCCCTAGAGCTGGGGGCAACAACTTCTGAGAAATAAAGCTCCTGCAAACAGGAAAGCTCCTACTGAAGCTAGGCTTGGTGCAGAGGAACAGCTGTGAGGTGATGAGTATTTCCTGCCCCAGTTTGTTTGTCTGCAGCTTGCTCTGTGACTGTACACATTGCCTTTTTCAATGTCCCCATCTGACAGTTGAGAGATAATAATCTCTTTCCTTGGAGCATGGAGATAGGAGGTGAGGGAGGAGGCGGCAGCAGAATTCACAGTAGTTGATGCTGCTCAGCTTCCCGGCTCACTTTGCAGTCAGTGGGAAGACAGTCCTCTCTGAAGGGCAGTTCAGAGCCTGATGTGGATGCTGTCAGCTGCCTTCTGGAGGAGCACATCTCCAGAGGGACCCTAGGGGACATGAACCTATGTCCCTAAAATTACCTTTTATGAGTAACTGCACCTGGCTACAGCGGGGCATGGGACTGTAAGGGCCGCATGAAGCATTCTCTGCTAAAGCACATGAATGAGCACAGCATAGATCCTGTTCATAAATCTATCTAGCTTCTGTAAAATTAGAGGACAAGACTGATGAAACGTCAAGGTTAGCCTTCAAGAGTAATGCAGCTTTTAAAAACCACCATGGGACCATTGCAGCTCTTCATATGTGTGAGTCTATATTAGCTGGAGAAGTGGGCACCAGAGCTACTTGCAGAGCATTTCCTTAGGTCTGAGAACACTAAGGCCCAATAATTCATTTGTCTTGTGAGCTACATGAGGCTCTTAGTTAGACCTGCCAAAGACTGCAAAGGTCATCATGTACTAAAATAATACTGAATTACTCCATGTTTCCAAAAAAAACAGTTGTAGGACAAGCTAATAGTAACCTACATATGTCTGAAAAACTAGAGAGGACTCATAGAAGAACCGTGACAATGATTGAAGTCTGGAAAACACCTGCTTAAACACCTGCTTAAAATGAAGTTTTAAAAGTTCAGTCTGTTTTTAATCAGAAGGTGAATGAGGGACTACATAATTTTCTGCAGATACCTGCAAAGGAAGATGAGATGGTAGCAGGTGGAGGCATAGCATGATTCAGTAGCAGAGGCATACAGCTAAACAGATTCAGAGCAGAAATTTGGCATATGTTTTAACGCAGAAGATAACTTACTCTTGGAACCATTTATAAGGAATATTCTCTGCCTCTGGCCCCTCATGTGCCTAAAACAGATACATGTTTTGGCTCAATAAAATATTGTGGGTTCAAGTCAGGAATTAATGAGTGCTGGGTTTTCTGGCCTCTGTCATGTAGAAGTGAGTCAAATGACTGACCTTTCAGCCCATGTCTCTCTGTGTGAAGGTTGCTGTATTCAGATCCTCAGGTTGTGCATTTTTAAGTAGGGAGATTTGTTGGACTATTCCAGGGGTGCTCATCAGTTGCTTGTAATTAAGGTTCAGGTTTACCCAAGACAAATGATTGCCTGAACTGTGTTAAAGATACAGAATAATTCCTGCAGTTCAAGCTATGTCATCACGAGAATTTGATGAACGTTTTAAAGTTGGTATCTTCAGCTACTATGCTCTCCATCATTTCGCAGAGCCTAATGCAGGACAGATCCAAGAGGGAATCGGGGAAGCCGTGAATAATATTGTGAAGCACTTTCACAAGCCAGAGAAAGAGGTACTTCCTACTTTTCATTACTTGTTGGTATCTACAATGCATGTAAATATTTTATAAACAGAAACGGAACTGAAGTACTGGTACAGACTGTTAACCTTTAGATTTGAAGCTTCTGGAGTGTTAACAACGCAAGTTGTACTTACAGACTCTCCCTTTCCCACAGAGAGGGAGCCTTACCATTCTGTTGTGTGGAGAAAATGGTCTGGTCGCAGCACTGGAGCAGGTCTTCCACCATGGATTCAAGTCAGCTCGCATTTTTCATAAGAATGTCTTCATCTGGGATTTCATAGGTAAGCTGGTATAGGATTTGGAGGCAGAAGGAGAAGAAAGATTAGGGCAAAATGACTACTCACATACAGACCTCGATTCTTGTCAGCTAGGGTGCCATTTGTTCCTGCCTAGCACCTGCTCCAGGTTGCTTGAAGTCAATGAGAAACAAGATGGAAAATGAGAAATACTAAACTCTATATAAGGGATGAGTGTGAATCTGTGCAGAGATTTAAGAGCACTTCAAATTCTGGTCATTTATTCATAGATGAATGTTCAAACAGCTGTTTTTC
Organism: Anhinga rufa; assembly: GCA_013400875.1. Classification (NCBI taxonomy): domain Eukaryota; kingdom Metazoa; phylum Chordata; class Aves; order Suliformes; family Anhingidae; genus Anhinga; species Anhinga rufa. Next base: position 66,536 of record VZTV01076989.1, read on the forward strand.
TACCCAAAAAGAATGTAGGCTGGAAGTTGGGGTAGAGTAATAATCCATGTCAGGGGGAGAGTTGGGAAAAGGCAGGGAGTGAAAGTTTTATATTTCTAGTTGTTTATGAGAACTCTCCTAATCACTGCACTGGTCTTCTGGTGATGCTTATCTGTGAGCCTACGTTGCAGTAATTTAAGATGTACTTATTCCCTTAAAACATGCTCACAAATTGAGATACTTAGCCTGAGGGTAAGTGCTTACTCAGAAAAGGTGAAAAATCAAAGCTGATGGTATCACTTGCAATGAAACCACTGACAGGTACTCTGGTGCAGCTCCTTGATGTTACCTAACTGTATTAGACATCAGCCAGTCTGCTGACCACTGCTATGTAGCAAAGGTGGAGATCACCACCTACCTATGGTCTTCAGAGTGAGGGATCCATATATAAACTGTGCAATAGCTCTCAGCGGGTTGTTTTTTTTAAGGATTCGCTTGTGTAATTCTGTGTCACAATGAAGTACTTCTGCTCACTGGGTTCTGACTTTCTCCCTACCACAGAGAAAGCTGTTGCTTATTTTGAAACCAGTGACCAGATTGGAGACAATGAGGAGGCCCTTTTGCTTCAGAGATCTTCATGCAAAACCTTCTGTCATTATGTGAATGCCATCAATACAGCTCCAAGGAACATTGGAAAGGATGGCAAATTCCAAATTCTGGTTTGCCTGGGGACAAGGTACCTAGCTGCTCTTCGTTTTATGTGTCCTCTTGCATTAGACTAGAAGAATATTTTTACACCGTTGTTATTACCTTTAGTTTTCCATTTTAAGACATCTCATACCTATCTATTATCCAGTACATATTTTAGGCAACTTTAATACTACATGAAAAATCGGAGCAAAGAAGCAGTAATGATACATGGCTAGTGTCTAAACTGCTAAAAATGTTTTGAGCTCTTTTATAACTGTTAGCTTGACAGTCATATGTATGAAATCTGTCTTGAAATTGTATTTTTGATGACGTGCTGGCTTTGGGAATGCAGAGTTCTTTTGCAAGAGCTGGTGCATTTCTAAATCCTCATTGAATCACTTTGCCTATGAAAATGGGATGCCTATTATAATTTTGACAAAACTATTCTAGATGAATCCTGCTTTCCTAACAGGATGCTTTCTGTCTCGCACTTGGGGAGGGGCAGGGGGGACTTAAGCTGTATTTTGGAGGGGGGAAGTTGGTATGTCTAGAAGTAAGTACCATTTTTGACTTGTCTGTCTGGTCACATGGAAAACCAGTTGGAAAACAGTCTATTGTTTTTTCCTGAGTTTTACTTTCCCTGTTCCTGATCTGAAAATGTTGCTGAATTCTTCCGAAGTTAATTGTCCAATTCTGCTGATATCTTTCCATCTTCATTTCATCTTTTCATCTTTTCATATCATGCTGATATCTTTTCATCTCCATCTACAGTATGTTGTTACCTGCATTTTACTAACAAAATCAAGGGTTATGATTACACAGGAAACTTTTATGTCCAAACAACGTGAATAACCCTCAAAAAGAGACTGCATGTTTTGGGTTGTGGTTTTGGAGGAGAATTTCAGTCTGAGATCTGTTGTATGTGGTGCTGAAATAATTCCTTTCATCCCCTTTGCAGGGACCACTTGCTCTCTCAGTGGATCCCATTGCTGGCAGAGTGCCCACCCATTACAAGGATGTATGAAGAGAATGCTCTCCTACGGGACCGCATGACTGTCAACTCCCTTATTCGAGTCCTACAGACATTGCAAGATTTCAACATCATCCTAGAAGGATCGCTCATTAAAGGAGTGGATGTTTAGCATGGCTTTGCTGAGAACTTCATTATTCCTTTCCCAAGCAAGAAAACCACAATTGGAGACTTGTCAGGACTTGAACGCGATGGTAGTGCACCACTGTAAGGCAAAGCTGCCGGCTGAAGGCGTGAGAAGCCCAGTTTGTGCCCAATGGGGACTGTCCTTTAAAGCTGCAGAAAGCTAAGATGCAGTATTGTAGTTTATTTGAAACAGAAATTTAGTATAAAATAGAGTATTTTCATGTGTTAGATGTGTGTAAATATGCTATCTTCTTTAAGAAATTATATTACTCTAAGAAATTTTT
>VZTV01076992.1:13057-29969 GCA_013400875.1 Anhinga rufa
CCACACACACACACAGACAATACCCCCCTCACACATAATACCCCCCAAACGCGCACCCCCCCTCGCACACAACACCCTGCCTTACACACGGCCGGGGATGGTGTTTCACCCGGGATGGCGGCCAGCCGGAGCGGGAGCAGGCCTCGCTTGCTGCGCGCACGGGCCCTCCTTTGTCCCAGGTGGGGACAGGCCTGGGCGGCGGCGGGGGCCGCGGAGGAGCGGGCCTGCCAGCTGAATCCGCTGCCCGCCCGTGGCCGCCCCGCAGCGGCGCCGCCCCGGCCAGCGCCCCAAAGCCACGGGAAACTGAAAGGCCAGCGAACTGCAGATGAGGCAGCCTCGGTGTGTGGATGAGCAGGGAAACGATCCCCGTGCTCCACACTGCTCACGCACCCGAGGGAAAACAGGGATAGGAGTTACAGAGGAGGTATGGCTGGGGGGAGAAGGTGGGGAGCAGAGAGAGGCGGCGGCGCAGCGCAGGCTGAGGATTTCGGGTGCCAAGTATTCATGAGCGCTTAACACCGCAAAATGTTTACGCACCAATAGCTGCGTAAAGGCACTTGCTTAAGGTCACACATAATAACCACTGGTAGATTTAAGCTCAGAACTCAGAAATATGCGCTTCCCAGTTATTTTCATAACCAGTTGGAGGAACGAAAATAGTGATTTCTAAGAAGGCTTTTCAGGAGGTGCTTATCCAGCACTGTAAACCTAATGAGGATCTAAGTCCAAAAATTGGTAATCTCTAAAGAACGCAGGCAGTGGTAAAACCATTTTCATACAGCTTGAGCCCAGGCTACTTGAGGCGAATTTGACCTGGATAAAAACTCAGACAAGTCCTGCTATGTTTTTATGCTCAGTGTGGGTCACTATTAAGTAAATATAACTGATGCTTATAATCTGCATTTCGTTGTTGTTTTTCCAGTGATAATCGGGGGGGAGCAGGACAAATAATGGGAAGGACAAGTGGTAATTACCTCAAGTGAAGTACTGGAAAAGTCAAGAGCTGCAAGAGCTCTCAGATCCCAGAGACTTGAAAACCGAAAGAAGTGGAACATGGAGTTGCAGTTGTGATAGTAAATGTGATACCAGATAGCCAGAGAAAAGCTAAGATCATTCTTCCATTTCTTAGAAATGTTCCATACTTCAGAAAAGGCAAGGAAAAACTGTGATCCCAGAAAATGCAGGCCTGCTATTTTCACCTCAAGGGTACTTTAGAAAAAGAGTTTAAAGTATAACCAAAGACACAGATGTAAGCGAGATCGAATGGGAGCTTAGTATTGTCAGTTGATGTCTGTCTTTTTTGAGATGCTTGATGTTCTGGGCAAAGGAAATGTTTTACAGTTGATACTGAATAATGGACTTTAGTGAAGTGCCTGAAATGGAACTTACTAGCAATTCTGGAGAAGACCAGAATTTAGGAGGATTTCAACGGAGGTAAAGCACAGGGGGAAACAGTGTTGAGTAGAGTTGAATGGAACACACTGGGCTGAGGGAGGTTAGTGATGACATCCTGGGGTATTATTCTTGGAACTAATCTTTGTTTCATATTTTCCTTTAATGATTTTGGCAGAAAAAAACAGCAAACTGATGAGACAGAAAAAAATTTGAAAGAATTGCTGTTAAAAAGGTATGAACTAATAAGGTTGATGTACAGGATCATCATATGGAAGTGACTGAGGAAGAGAAAGACGCGACTGTAGTTGACAACTACACAGCAAGCATTATGCAGTGGCATAAAAAGCAAACACTTATCTTAGGATGCATAACTGGAGAGTTGCGGCAGGAAAGTGTTTATTGCCATCAGGTTCTGCAATCTCCTTGGGAAATTGCACGTGGTTCTGACCACCCTTCTTCAGTGAGAGGCAGCTAAACTTGCACGTCCAGAGGTTATTTGCTAGTGCAGTCAAGGAAAAGAGCAGTCTATTTTAGGAGGTTACCAGAGCGTGGCTTGTTTAATGCAGCAGAATGAAAGCTGAGACAGAGGGTATGGTTGCCATCTGCCATAAACCATATAAAATGGTGTGTGAATTCAAAGGTAATATTGAATATGAGGCTAAAACTCTACGTGAATACTTTTATGCTAGAAAATGAAAGCAAGCACCTAACGAAGCATCTCAAGTTCTAGATCATCCCTCTGGCTGGAGCAGTAAAGGCAAAACCCCAAATATTTTAGCTCAGAGCGAATCCTGTGACTTTGTGCTGCAACGGCAAAGGAGACTGGACACTGTTGCCTGACAAAACCCCTGCCTGTCCTGACTTCTATGGAAAATTTCTATGGAAATTAAAAAAAAAAAAACAAAACAAACTTTAAACTTAATTCTGTGCCTTTTCACAATATCTTTTTCAGCCACTCCTACATGCCAGGACATGAGTCTAAACGGAAGTCTGTTCAGCCTATCCTGTCTGACTCATTCGGTGCTGCCATGGGCAGCAAAGTTGCTGAGCACCTGGAGAACTCAAAACAATGGGTGCAGCAGCTCTGACCACCTCAGGAGGAAGATGGGGAAACTGCTTGTAAGCAACAAGCCTGTTTAACTAAAGTATTATTTTACTTCTTGTTTCTTCTTTGGGCAGAAATAAGGCGTTAGTAACCAGTTCCTTCATCTTCACAAATGTACATGTCAGAGGAAAGGGATCATTTAAATGGCTTTGGAAGACATTGTAGCTTCAGGTAGAGCCGCTCTAGAGCAAGGACTAGGGCAGCAGAGAGGTTCTGAAAGTGAACACGCTTACATACCACTTTCAGCACGGCTTCGGGACAGCAAACACATTCAAAAGACAATGGATACTCTAGGAACTACCCTCAGAGCTGGGTGTGAAACTAGGAAGCTGTGTATTGACCTGCAGTCAGGACATTTCTCTCCTACAAAAAAGGCTACCCGTCATTGTCAGTCTTTCCAGCCCTGCCCATTATTTCCCGAGGGACACACCACCCTTCCTCCCTCCAAGCATCAGCCAGCGCGACGCCATGTAAATTGCCCTTTCCAGTTTCTGCTAGGTGTGCCACTCCCAACTCCTCAGAGTTTCTGGATCCACATCCTCGAGCCTAGTACTTCATCAAGAGCCACTCAGCTCCTCTCTCATTAGCGCCCAGGCAGTGAACGATCATCTCCTCTCCAGAGTAAATGCCTGCTCCCCACACGTGCACATCAGGACTCGCACCAGGATGGCTGCCCCAGCACACCACACTGCGGGCCAGCAGCTGCCACGCTCCAGGCTACCTGCGGGTTTGATGTGGTTTCACACAGCTATCACATTGTCTCATTGTGGTTTGAGACACTCTGCGAGAGGAAGCTGTATTTATCTCAAGGTTAAGGGAAACCCTGAGACAATTTAGGTGAGCGAAGCCACTGGGTACTGGAAGAAGCATGAAGCTAAATAGCTGCTCTCTTTTCTATAGTGTCCTGGGATATTTTTCAGGAATGCGAATCACCTAGACCTCACTTCTAGATCCCAAATCAACACTACCACCTTCCACTAGAAATGACAGAAGCCACTGCCTGCCTGTTGAATTGCCTAGGAGCTCACTTTCCTTGAAATTGCTTCACAACCACAAACCTGCTTCCACTTGTGAGAACCGATGTAATGACTGCCTAGGCTAATGGGACTGTCCCCTTCTAATTTTCTAGATTTGCATAACTCAGGAAATCTATACTTAAAGCTTTATGCTGTTTCACACAATTCTTGCTCCTAAATCTTACCTTTAGGCAGTCACTGTCTTAAACATTGCAAACAGCAGTGAATGTATTAAGTTAAGACAGGTAGTAAGCTTTTAAATGCCCATGGATTTCTCAGCAAAGAGAAACTATGACCAAATGACCAGAACACACATTCCAAAAATTACAGATGAATATAAATAAACCTCACAAAACTAATGCTAAGCGCAAGTGGTGTTAAACTCATACAATTTTTCTCGACTCCTTTGGGTCAACTGAGTGTTCTAACAGCCCTGTGCAGGCAAACCCCCAAAACTGACTCTCTTAAATTTTATACTTATATTTCTTCCTCTGTTAATTCCTTTATAAAGAATTTTTGCTGGAGAAGGAAACCAGTTTCCTACCTGTTTTCAACAAAACCTGTGTTTTCTTGTCCTGCTGCTGTTTAACAAAAAAAAAATAAAAGGTTCTGCTTTTGCAAAACAGGTTTTTGAAAGCACTGAGTTCATATTTATTGTGTCATGCAATAAGTCTGAAGCAATTTACGTAGAAATACAAAAAAAGAAGGCATGAGTTGAGCTTCAGACAGCCAGTTCTGCAAAGTTTATCCTTGACCCAGAGTCAACATGAATTTTGTCTTTCACTTGTACCATCACCACTAATAAAGACTCTGTATAGACTCACTGGTTTAATTTAATTCTTTGCAACTACATTTCCTTCAAACCATGATATTCCTATTCCCTACCACTGTCAACAGCTTTCTACAGGGGAAGCAGGATGAAGCTTTTTAAGTATTTCTGTTAGTGATTACAGAATGGAGAGAATCTACTCCATCTCCCAGAACAACATCAGCTCTGCAGGAGAAGCTGAAATAAAAAGCAGCAATTTCTTATTTACTTAGTGCTATCTAGGCCAGCAGTATGAGCAGCTCCCTGGTTATATTCAATTTGCTGATATAAAAGAAGAAAAAGCAGGTTTCTTTCAGAGTAAAATAGCTCTCTAAAGTTGCTGTTATCACTGAAGCTCTTCATAATTCCTCAGTGAGCAGAAATTCAGTTTCCCCAGAAGTCATCCACAAACACAAGCCTTAAATTTTTAAGACCCAATATGAGCATTTATGTGCATTCCCCTTTTAAATCCCGCAACCCCTCAAAAGCAGTCCCTCGTTATTTTTCCTTGTTTCTATAATTTTTTAGCTTATGTTACTAGTTCTATACTGAAATTTCTTACAGATTTTCATCAACTGACTCTTCCTTCATAAGGCCCTAAAATCCATCCCACAGTTATGGCACTGGTAACGCCTCTGGGTCTGAGTACCGCACATCTCTGTCCGGGTTCTGGGTGTATTCTTGCCTTTTCTAGGGCACTTACAGTGCCGCTTTCAGACTAGTCCCTGGTTTTTATCATCTCTTGTACCAACTATGTCTGACAGGGTTTGAACATGTAAGTTCTTCCCTTCAGGAGTGCTGTGTGACCAGGCAGCTCCCTCAACATGAGAATACTGCTGATTTTAACAGTAGGAAGTATATGAAAGGAAGAGCAAAGGCAAGGTACACATAGCCCACATGCAGGGAAAGCCTCCTTTAATGTCTAAATTATCTTATTTTTGGTGCTTTCCTAGGGTCTGTTTGTCACAGTTTTGTGTTCATCTTAGCCACTTGTAAGATTGCTCGTCAGCAAGTTCAGCAACACTTGGGCATCTGCTTGAACATGACCAACTGTTTCCTTTTCAACTTGTGTCCTGCAAACAGTAGCATTGTAAACCAAAGTACATTACTATAGTAACTGCACTAGGAATGACATCAACATAAAGCAATCATAAATTACAGATTACAAATTCATCTAATCCCCTTACACTCAGAAATATTTCCTGTAATTTTCTTCATCAATATTCTCTTCTACCACTGCTTTTTAGCTAACTTACCCATTTTGTCTTCTCTTTTGTTGCACGACCATGAGACAAAGCATTTTCATTAGCATTTTCCATGTGGAAAGCATTTGGGTTTTTCTAAAGTGTCTCAGACATCCAAAGCAATATATAACTACCTAGTAACAAGAATATTGATGAGGAAAATGCAGTTTCATAAGTGGTTGGAAACAGGCACCCTGAAGTTCCTGCTCTCTCACAGAAGCTAAAAAATTTGACGCAACATTAAATAGTCATATTGCACATACATGCAAACTGCAACTAAAGTTAGGATAAAACAGATGCCCTGTTAAAAACATGTCTTCTATGACCCTGGATCTCTGTTTAATAATAAATAAATAATAAACTAAATAGTGGTTTAGTATTAATCTTTAAAATAATAAATGAGTACATAATAAATAATCATAAGCCAGGGTTTTGCATTTTTTTAGCCATGCATGTATTTCCTGTAAGATGCTAATGCATGGCCTGAAAATAATAAATAAGGAAAAAAGAAAAAAAAAAAAACAACAAAAAATACAAACAAAAGTGACATGACTGTAAAATCAAAGGAAAAAGTGAAGAAAAAGAACTTCCCAAATACAACAAACAACCCACATGGAGTTAATTGCCAAAATTCCCAGTGCAAACAATGGAACTGTTGGAGCTGCTTTTTGAAGAAAAGTCCCAAGAGATTTTATAGCACAAATATTAAGAAGCTTTATAAGGATGTCTCTCAACTCCCACTGTAAACAGAAGAGGTGCACTAAGGCTAGTTGCTTGATCTGTGTTTTCCTTGACTTACTGCGGAGGGCTATAACATCCTGACTGTTCGGATCACTAGGATGAAGCAGCTGCCTAAATCTGCTCCATTTCTCCACTTTGAACACATTAGATACGTGCCTAAAAGGGAACGTGAAAAGAGATGGGACTGTTGTGTAGAAACCACACCATGGCGAGATGCAGAAGCAGCCAGAAAGTGAGCTATGTTCCTTGCAAGAAGCAGAGCCAAGAAGTAATTACCAGATGCTTTCCAGAAAAGCACTGAGGGAAATTACTATGCCATCATGTATATTAAGTACAATTTATGTGTTCTAGAAAAATTACTTTAGAGAAAGCAAATAGAGTTTTAAAAATTTTCCTGGGAATCACTGTCATGTCTTGTCCCCTGTAAAACAAGGTAATTTTGCTGCCCCTGTTGAAAAGAAGAGGAGATTTAAACAATGAGGCTACAGAGCATAACTTTCCATGCAGATATTCAGCTATTGCAATCTAGCCCCAAGGAATGAATCGTGTAAGCAGTTCTTTAAAGTCTGAGAATGTCTTATAGGCTTGGCAGCATGTGAAGATTTTTGGGAATCAGACGAGATACCCACGACCACGCAGTTAGAAATCACATTGCTAGAGAGAAGTTGTGGGCTTCTAGCCAGCATTAGAGTTGGCCACTGCTGTCTGTAACCTTTGCAAGAGTAAGAAATGGTTACCTTTGGTAGAAAAGCTGCATCTGGAAATTAAAAGATGAATCCACTTCGGCCAGTCTGGGTAATGAAGAGGGAATCTGAGGGATAACTGCTGTTCTCACCCTCAGCCAAATACCACCCTTCATAAATAAATACTTGGAAAGGACAAATATCTTCTGCTTCATCCAATTCCTACTTTGGCTTCTTTAATTTCTCCTTCAGAGGGTGATTATTCTGTCCTGACCTCAGAAGTGATTCAAACAGCAGTTATTGTTTTGGGGTTTAGTTGTTTTTTTTTTCAGAAATGGGTCTATATTTTTAATTTGTTAGCTCTTTTTCTTAGAGTTCTAACCCATAAAGCCTTGCAGTTAAGAAAACTAAGCTCTAGCCAATGAAAAAGAAATACAAGTAAGCAAGCCACTTTTATGATTGCAAAGAACACATTCAAATTTTATCCCAAGACACTCAGAGGAAGGAAAAAAATGAGTTTTCATGTAATTATTTTTTTTAATCTGAAATTCTACAGCTTAGATCCGCTAGATGCAGACACTATCTTAACGACATATGCAAAACTTACTCTACAAATACTGTTATTGTGTAGTTTGGCTTTTCAGTTTGGGAAGCTATCTAGAAGAAAAGAAAATACTTTCCAATAATGATCACCTGAGGGGAAGAAAAAAATAAAAATCTCATTTAGAAGTCTTAGAAGGGAAGAGTAAACAGCTTGCCACTTGCAAGGGGGGGAAATTTTGAAAACCCTCATGCAGAAGTCTAACAGGCATCCCTAACCCATTTGATTTCACATCTCGCACTCTCCAGTGGACATGTACTCGGTCAAGGTCACCTTTCTCTTGGTTAAGGAGTACCTACTGGCATTTACACACCTGTTCAAATAGTTTCCCTTCAAAAAGCCTTCCAAATACAGTCTCTTCCTTTGGATCTCTGCATTCAATGTATGTTAGGTTTTTGCAACAAGGGAAAAAAGGAGGGACAGGTACCAAGTCCTTTTGCCTCCCATAGTGCAGAAAAAAAATCTGCCTTTATAAATACAACATGGGTGCTGACTGGCTGGTGCCTGCTTACCCTAATGAGCTTAAAATCTTATTTGTAGTGGACATCTGTCAAGACAGAAGTAAGGCAATGCAAGTCCACTTAATCCATTAGCTCTAAATCCAGCAAAGCTTTCACACTCCTTTTTTGAATTGAAGAAGAAAACCTGAGTGGGAACATACAATGGGACAGTTCACAACTCCAAGAGAAGATCCTGGGCAGTAAGCACGTGAGATCTCAAGGCAAACGACAATGAAAACTGACAAGAAAACTGGGACCGTGATGGAAAGCTCATGAGAAAAAGGCCAGTCTGCAGTTCGGGATGAAACAGTGAGTTTGATTCTTTGTTGTATTTTCCCTAGTTCATCTGGGTTTTTAATCAAAAATAAAGCCAAAGACAGAGAAAGGATGGGCTGCACACCCTCTCACAGTGAGATTGCTAATACTATTGCAAGAAGTGGTCTTAAGGCTTTGAATAAACCCAAAAGTATTTTGCGTATTGATCCAGGAGATAAAGGAATCCCACTGCTTGTTAAAGGTTCATCTTGCTACAATATTGATGAATTCCACCAACATGGGACCCACAGGAAAGACTACCTGAGAGAAAAGGAGGATAAGCTACCAGAGCAGGATGAAAATTATAATTTGCAGTTATCTTCCAAGGCTCATTCAGATCCCCAGATTTCCAGGGAAGCCAAGAAAATTGAGAGAACAGCCACAGATGCTGAAGATGTTATGTCCGAACTGATTGAGTCTCAAAAACGTATCGCTGAGGCCATACAGATCAGAAAGCAAAGCTCCTGTGAATCAGAAGCGTCAGCTTTCATTTGGGATGACAAGAATGAAAGCAATGCAAAGCAAATCCCAAAGAAAGGAAAGAAGCAAAAAAATCATAAGCTGGCAAAGCAAGGTCGACCTAGCAAAATTAAAGAAAAGTCCATTTTGCCCCTGTGCGAGACAGAGAAAAAAGTAGATTTCCCAGAACTGCTTGTTAAGGCTCATCAGAGTACGTATGCCTATTTAAATCCCAACCTCTCAAAGTACGAAACTATACTTCATATGGCCAACCAGGCTACCCAAACTCAACTCTTCCTACAGCAGATGGTAAGCTTTCTCGTGCTTCGCTTTGATGAAATCAACCAGCTCTTGGAAGAAATTGCCAATGATGGGGAAAGTCTTCTCAAAGATGTAGGTGCGAATCTGGCATGGCCAGCAGAAAAAGGTGATTTGAAGGAGCATCCTGATCTTCTGCAACAACTACTGCAGTACACGGTCAATAAAATGCAGTTACTGAGTGGGACACTGGCCTCCCTCACCTCTGACGCCCTGCAGGAGACCTGCAGCTACCTGAAGTCTGCTGCAAGCAACTTGGAAGGAAAACTGAAAGCAAAGCAAAGCTTTGATGCACGCCTGCTATGGACAGTAAGGTTGCTTGAAGCCTCAACAGTGGGATCCTCTCAGTCCCAAGGTGATGACAGGACTCTCTGTTCTGAGGACAGTGGCATTGGTGTGGACAATGAATCCCTCAAAGAGTTCAGTGCTCTCAGCCAGCATGGAGGACAAGCGAGCTGTGATTCCTGTGCACACGGACATCTGTCCCAAAAGCATGCCAGAACAGCAGAACACATGCGTGATGGGACAATGTCACCGGGCACAGCGGCATCCCATGACTGTGCACTTGAAAGGCGTTTTAAAGACGTATTTTATTCATCTGTGCAGAGTAGGGAAGCAACTTCTCGTCAGGGTGGAGTACCAGAAAGCGTTTCTATCATGCCCCACTATGCAAGCTTGAGCCAAAGCCGCTCCTATAACTCCTTCCAGTCTGACTCTACTCAGGAAGGTGAACGTTTCAAAATCTGTGAATCAACAGATTTTCCTTCTGATGATGATGATGACGACAATGAAGGGAGCACCCTGGGGGAGGATGATGACAACACAAGTTTATCAGATATGGGGAAGGATGCCCTGCCGAGGAGACCCCTGTCTTCACCTGCGGTTACTGATAACATGCAAAGGCAGTCCATCAAAAGGACGGAGAATGCAGAGACAGAGGAAATTATTCTCAAGATGAAAGATGCCATCAGTGAAAAAATCAAGTTTGTCCCAGCTAAATCTGGGCATAAAGAATGGATAGAGGATGAGAGCGGAAGAGCAGTCCTAACAACAAGGCCCAGTACAGCAACAGGCAGCCAGAAAACCTTCGGGAAGCAGCGACGGTCCAGGTCAGAGGAGTCCCTCAGAAGCCAGGCAGAGGACCCGACCCTCCTAGAGCTTCAGAGAACTCAAAAAGAGCTCAGCAAAAGGCTAGAAATGTTTTATAAGAAGGACACAGATAACAACCCAGATCCTTGGAAATCAAAGACAGCACATTATTTACAGGATGAGCAAATTACAGCTAGGTCTTCTAGCAAACTGAAGGTGTGCCTCTCAAAAAATTTCAGCATCCTGCCTAACCAGGATAAAGTCCCTTCGTTCATGGTTGATCAAAATCCTGCCAATCAGCTGGATGAAAAAAGAGGCAGGAAGCCTTTAAGAACTACTGTGACTACCCAGGAGACACCAGGAGGCAAAGAAAATGAGCCTCCCGGAACACAAATGCTCATTGGCAGCAGCTGTGCCCCCCGACAGTCTGTCAAAAAGCTTATTGAAACGTTCAGTCCTACTGACAATCTTGTAAAAGCCGCACCTTTAAGATCTTTAGGACCAATAAAGTGCATCAGAAAATTTGGACTTCCAGTCATTCCACCCGCCATTCCCTTTCAGAGAGGCCTGACACCTTTAAATCTTAAGCATCGTATTTCACCAGTAGAAGACACAAACACTTCAAACACCAACGGAGTTTCTTCTAGCTTTCCAAATGCCTTTCCTCCTATGCCAGCTTCAGAATTATGCAAGGACACAAAGGAAGAGACTGATGAAGACATCGAGAACTTGCCACCACCACCACCTGAAATGTTAATGGACACTTTTTTAGACTTATCTGAGCCTGAAGAGACTGCAAGAATAGAAGGAAACTCTTCAGAAGATGCCAAAAAGCCCACCAAAATAGAATTTCATGCTACTAAGAGAGTGCAAGTTTCCCCAAAAATGAAAGCCTCCCTTCAGTCCATTGATTTATTGCCAAGTAAAAATATCAGCGGCCCCGGTGCAATCACTAATAAAGGTCTAGGGAATACCGGAGCAGGGGAGGAGAAACTGCAGAGGTACTCTCTGGAGCTGAACCCTACCAACGTGCACATCCCTAGCCAGGAGGAGATATTGGCAACCCAGAGAAAAGAGGCTGCAGATTTGTACAAGCAAACCCATAAAATTATTCCTCTTCAAAATCCCAGTGGGGTTTCAAAACCACACAGCAACAGCTCAGAGAGCAAAGAGCCCAATTCGCCTGTGACTTCGATGCAATACCAGAAGCATGGTTCTCCCAGTTTGGTCAGGAGAAACGAAAAAGGCTCAGCATTTGCCAGGAGGGTCTCCCCAATGAGAACTCCTCCTTCTTCTCCACCGATGGAGAAACGGCTTTTCAGCCCCCCAACACAACACAGACACTCTCTGCAGGCTTTTAGCAACCTGCAACCAAGCTCACCCACCATGCAGAAGAAACCCAGTCCCCCGACAAGTCCCAGGGTGCCCAGCCCACCTATGCAGAAGAAGCTGTCCTCTCCACCACCCCAGCGAAAACTGCTCAGCCCTCCCATGGGGCACAAGCAAAGCTCGCCAACACCATACCAGCTGCTGGGCTCCCCAACTTGCCGCCGAGATGCAAGCCCTGCTCCATTTCCCACCGCCCCCTCCCCACCAACTTCCCCATCCCGCTCCTACAAAGGGCCAAGAGCTGGGCTGGATACTGGAGATGAGCACCAGCTCTCCTCCTCCAAGAGGGGCAGCAACATCCATTCAATATTTTGCCCAGCCACCTCTTCCTTATTCGAAGCCAGACCTTCACTGGTACCCACCAAACCCGCTGCGGAGGTGACCAGCCAGCCTGAAGCTTCACTACTTTCCCAAAAGAGCAGCCTGCTTTTCCGGCAGCCTGGAGACCGGACCAGAAAGCTGTCCCTGAGCGCCGCCAATCCTCAGCCGTTTGTGAGGAGAAGTTTCTCTGACCGCCGACCAGGGGTCCAGTTTTGTCTTCCAGCTCCTGTAACAGCCAGCAGTGAACCCGCGCTCAACCAAGCAAGGTAAGAAACTTTCTACTTTAGGCCAAGGAAGCAGAAGTATAGCACTGCGATGGCTTTCTAAACTGCTGATGGGAATTTAATGTTGTTAAGAGATTTCCCAGAAAAGCACCCCGTTCACATGCAGAACAGATGGCAGGGCAAAGTTAACATTGTAGTTGGAATAGATGATTGTTGTAGGTCCCTTCCAACTGAAATACTCTATTCTATTGCCTTGCCCCAGATTTCAGTAGACTACCAGTCTGAATAAAGGGAAGAGTTAACTTTCCATGGCTTACTCAAGCCTTATACTTACACACCTGCTGTGACAAGCACCCCAGGGAAAATTCTGTGTTGGTTTCATGGCACAGAACTCCCCTTATTTGCATGGGGGCTAAGGACATCCACACTTAATTCTTAAAAGCTCTGAAATAACCCTCAGGTTATAAACATCTTTAAATAACCATGAGAAGGGAGGCTCCACAGGTCCTGCCAGGAGCCTGCTCCACTGTGGGCTTCCCACAGGGTCACAGCCTCCTTCGGGCATCCACCTGCTCCGGCATGGGTTCCTCCATGGGCTGCAGGTGGATATCTGCTCCACTGTGAACCTCCATGGGCTGCATTGGGACAGCCTGCCTCACCATGGTCTTCACCACAGGCTGCAGGGGAATCTGCTCCAGTGCCTGACGCACCTGCTCCCCTCCTTCTTCACTGACCTTGGTGTCTGTAGGGCTGTTCCTCTCACACATTCTCACTCCTCCCTCCCACTGCAGTTGCGCAGGGTGGTTGGTTTTTTTTTCCCTTCTTAAATATGTTATCCCAGAGGTGCTGCCACCATCGCTGATGGGCTTGGCCTTGGTCAGCGGCAGGTCCATCTTGGAGCCAGCTGGCAATGGCTCTATCTGACATGGGGGAAGCTTCTAGCAGCTTCTCACAGAAGCCACCCCCGTATGTAGCCCCCGCTCTACCAAAACCTTGCCACGCAAACCCAATACACCAGCCAGTAAACAGAAATGTGTATTTGGGAGTACCCAAAGATCAGCATAACAGCCTGGAACAGCTGAAATCACATGAATCGTCCCCACGAGTAGGGATTGCAAGACCAGCCCTAACAGGAGATAAAATTACACTTGTAAGTGCACAAGCACTCAGTGTGTTGTGAGTACAGGGACAGTCGTGGATGCTCAAGTCAGGTGAGCAGGCATTCCCTCCCTGGAGACAGAGTAAAGACCAAGTTTCCCACACTGACAGTAAAGGAACATGCTGAACAAAACATGCAAAAACCACCGAAAAATGCAAACGGTTTTGCGTTCCCAGTTCTAATATTGCATTATATTCTGGCATTTGAAGATTTCTTAAAAGTCCTGTACTTTGTTTCTGGGTTTTCTGTTGTTGTTATGTACTATGTGAAATCAGCTTTGTCTACTCCAGAGCCTGCTGGCAGGAATAAATGTTTTCAAAAGAGGCTCTATGTCACACCTTGCAAGACAAAAGCCCTGGCAGTTTTATGGATCAATTTTTAAAACAGTCTATTATAAATTGTTAGTTAATTTATGCTTCAGTGGGGTGTATTATCTTTCTATGGTAGTCTGTCAGAGCACAGAGAGTAATATAAAAACCCCACTGTAAATAAAATCATCCCTTTCATTAAAAAAACTATTATCCTAGTGTTATGATATACAGCATTTTGGAAGAACAAAATATATCTTGAGCCAAATTTGGCTTACCATACAAATGGACATCAAAAGTAGTCCTACTGAGTTAGTCCAAATTTATATCAATATAAGCAAAAGGGAAATTTAGCCCATTAATTACCAGATGCAGTGTTCTAAGACGCAATACATCACCATGTGTTTTCTTACACTTAAAATAAGCTGCTTGGAGTAAACTTTTACAGACCTTGCATTGAATGGCCTAATATCAATATTGGCATGTGTGCCAACAGGCAGAGAAGGACCCTTTTAGGAATCAGCATGTGGCAAAAGCTCTGAGAGCCCCTCACATCACTGCTGGTCATATCCTCCTGCTGAGGACTGCAGCAGCTGGCCACAGCTGCAAGCACCACATCCCCATGCACTGATGCTTACCCTGCTCTTATAGCAGATGCCGCCATAACAGGCAACCACCACACTCTGATCCATCTTTCTACTTCAAGTTCATTAAGCATCCAGGGCTTCCTCTGCTTTGCAATTCATTCAGCTGACAGAGGCAAATTTCAAAATGTCTCCCTAAACCAGATGTTGTATACCTAAACCTCCTCATTCTGGCCATGTTTGCATCTGGTCTTAAATTCACAAGCTATTCCCACCCAGCTGACAGTCTCCTTTCCTTCATTCCTTCCCTTGCTCTACCTCACCACGTATAACAACGCCTTATTTTTTATCTGTGTGGGGGTTTTGTGTGCTATTAGCAGCTTCAAGCACTACTCACAGGAAGGAGGGAAGACAGTGGCAAACCTGCAATAGCATCACTCTTTTATAGGTAAAACATTTTGAAAATCAGTGAGTTAGCCAGTTTCTCCCATGCTCCCAAACTCCAGGATATATCCCTCCACTTTTTCCATGCCCAATTAAAACATCCATTTGCTGAGAAGCAAATTGCTAAAGATAAGAACTTGTACAAGCAACATGTTCCTCATCAGGCAGCTGAATGCCCTTTCCCACCCACCCCATTTTAGCAGAAACACAAAAAAAAAGAGGCGACTTCCATCTCATTTTGCTAGCTGGCATTGCCAGGCATTAAATGTCAGTGCTGTGCACAGATTTGCATGTCTCCTGCACACTCACTGCTCCCCTGGAAGGCAAAAAGCGCTCCTTTCCCAAGCACATCTCCTGCCCATCCCATGCTCTAAGGGGTATCAGGACTTAAAACATTGTTAGCCCTAACTAGGGCTGGAGCTAGAGCTTTTGTATTTAGTCTTAGGGTACCTGGAGAAGAGTTTCAGTTTCAGGTTTCAGTGCTCAAGCCAGTACAACTGGTTCCCCTTTGGACAGCCTGTGGATGGATAGACTGAGCTAACTTTGCTGGTTTCTAAGCTCGGTCATTTGACAGCAATCAGCAGTTATTGGCATCTTATCAATTGCTCTGCTCGTAGAAATCCTGTAACAGGATTTCTGTGTCTGCAGCTAAACGAAATAATATTTCATTGAGACTGTTAATCTCCCAAGAGATAGAGCAGAGATAGAAGATTAAATGCTATTGCCTTTAAGATATTGTTCAAGGAGGGCTTAAGAATGGGTTGGGTTGACTGAATTAGGCCCAAAGCAAGTAGCCCAAGTGAGACCTCCTGCAACTGGGGAATATTTGAGTCTGGATTAGTTTCATGACTGGTCACATATCTCAAATCTCTTCATTCAGCAGTTCAAATCATTAAAGTCCTAGCAGTCAGAATAGGAACATAACCGCTTGTCTGTAATTGAAAGCTAATTCAGTTTAGCAGTTTCTGTACTTAAAATACAATAATGACTGCCAAATAACTCTGGAATATTTCCTTATGTTGAGCTTAAACCACTTTAATTAGTTCCAGCAACACAGGGCACGTTTCCGTGTGAAGGCCCACGGTGTGAGGTATTCATGACTAGCTCCACTGCTATAATCAATCTTGATTCATAAAGTCCCTGTGCCCCTAGAGATTGCCAGTGTGACCTCAGGAACATAACTTACACTTTCTGTGTCTCAGTTGTCCTGTCGCCAGAGTGGCAGATTTATACCACCAGAATACACATCCCACAGTCCTGTTGGCATACTCAGAAATCACTGTAACCACGCTGAGCAGATGCGTAACAGAGGTAAAACCTTTCCTCCAGCGGAGTCTGGAACAATACTTTTCTCTCAAATCTGTCTCTATCTGCAAGTGAACCCAGATTCATACTGACCTCCTGTTAAACATACGCAATGTTTGCTTCCCAAGAGAGTTTTAGGAGGGGACAGTACAGTGCATTTGGCATCACAAGAATAAAATCTGGATGGGGCATATAAAGAGCACATATACAGGAGGAGACTGAATGACACAGTATCATGCAGCATTTGTGTGTTGTGGGCTAACGTGGTCTAATCAGCGCTGTTTTAAAAAGTCACAATTCATTAGCCTCTTAACTTAAGCATCTTTCCTTCTGCAGCTTGGAGGAGAGCCCTAGAAAAGCAGGCGACTCTTGGAACACCCCTTGCGTCCCTGAAATCAAAGAGTCCAACAGATCCGCTTCCCATCCCGAGCTTTATGTCGTGGGCCAGGGGCTGCAGAGGGACTGACAGCAGAAGCACCTGCAAAGGCCAAGGCCAGAAGCCCCAGAGGAAGGAAGCAGTCTTACCCGAGCCCCCAAAACGTGGCTTCATTTTTTCTTGCAAGGAAACAATATGATGGCATTGCATCCAAAAACACAAACTGGCCCAAACAACCTCAGGAAATAATCAGCCAAGTGGTAGCCAGCTGCTTCTCCTTTGGGTTGCATTTAATGGTTTAACTCAAAGACTTACACTGAGTGAAAGACTTTGCAGTTGGGTGAGTCCAATGCAAACTGATTCAATAGACAGGGCATGTGGCCAAGTCCTTTGTCTCACTGTTTAGCTAAAGGAGTTAAAAAACTTTCAGACATGATGATTATTTGACATGTTATTTATTCAGGAGGCATCACAGTTTCAGTTATGTAAAAAGCAGCTGTTGTGACATTTCGGGGGGGGGGGGGTGCC
>VZTV01076992.1:30085-45704 GCA_013400875.1 Anhinga rufa
TTTTTTTTTAAGAAAATAGAATGCTAGAATAGAGAATCCTGTTCTCCCCGAAAGAGGTTTATATTCTTTCTGATTTATGCAGTTTAAGTGGATTTATTGTAATTTCACTGAAGAGTCTAGACAGATTCTTGTTAACAAAAACACAAGTTATTTACAGACAATTAATCCTAGGTTTTTACAGTGCCCACTGGAATACAGTTTCAGAGTTTACTGAATCTTGCTCACCCAATTTATCATCACAATTAAGATGCAACTTATAATTAATGTAATTTTAGTTAATTTCATTTGATGTGTTTTCATATGCAACTTTAGTACAGAACAAGATCCAGAAGAAAAGCCATTTGTAGTCCTATTTTGATAGGAATAGTTGTAATTTTTCCTGCAGTTTTCGTGATGGTGGTATATGGGCAATTCACCTTCGCACAGGATTTTTAACCCTTCCTGCCCACCTTCATGATGGGGGAACTGAGGCTTATCTTACGCTGTACAAGGGACCCCTTTGGATAATGAACTCCTGAGTTTTAGTCTAGTGCCTTAATGACAACCATCCTTCTTCAATTATCTCGGTGCCATTTTATGACAGAGACACAAGGAAACCTTAACTGTCATATTTAATGTGAGGCATTGAATAGAAAGAAGTAACTTGCAGTGAATAGATGCTTTGGATCGTCAGGGGTCTGTGAGCTTGAGGTGGCAGAGCAGCCATGTCCATAGTGTGTAGCTAGGAGATGTCAACAGATCCACCTTGTAATCACACAGGCAGATGCACCATCCTCTGTTAAACTGGGAAATCACAAGGGAGGTACTGCAAAGATCATCGGTAGGGCAAACTCTGCAGGCCAGTCTCCCCACTCATCTCTCCCAGCTGCATAAAAATACACATACATTTGCACACATTTTGGGTTTGTCTGTTCTGCTGGAAACAACCACCCAGAACAGAAACAAACCAGAAACACGACAGCAGAAAACCAGCACTTTGCATGCCTGAATGTAGCTTTGAAGATTAAAACGTAACAGAGTGGGAGGACAGCTTCTGCTCAGCTACTACATCATTTTATCTCTTTATGGCTTTGTGCTGAAATTCCCCAGGATCCATGGCGGGTGGGAAGAGAAAGTATTTATTTATATCCCCCCAAGCACACCAAATTCTTCTGTGGTGTAGGAGCTACAGCAGCACATGGAGCAACACTTCAGCGATCAAGCTGGAAACGCCCTCACATGTGTGCTAGCTGGACACGGAGTCAGTCAAAGCATCTTTCCCCCAAAACCAGGCTCCCCTGAAGATGTGGTACATGAGTTGGCACCCTACTACAGCATCTCTCCCAGCTTGGACTAAGGCTGTGGTCATCAGGAGGCTCACTGCAAACACAACCCCACCTAAAAACTACAGCTGCTGAAGGATTCTGATGCCGCCATAAGGATGCTGTAGCAAACTGAGCATTATATTCAAGAAACAGCTTCTCCAGGAGCGATCTACAAGTTTGTAATATGAACTCATGACTACACACAGCTAACAGAGTCTCTTCAGTACAGTTAATCTACAGGACTAATGCAAATAAGGTGTTTACCTTCAATTTGTATCGCAAACATGAGATTAAGAGATACTATAGCAAGCAGGAAATGATAGTTTGGCTGGCCACTTTTTAAAAAAAATAATTTTTTTTACAGGTTTTTTGGTCAACATTTCCATTTTTCATTAATACAACATTTCTGGAATATAGTTTTTTATAAGACCATACTCAACTTTAAGATTTATTTTTTACTGATGTAAATAAATCAAAGTTTTTATATGCAAGGTATGAGTTTGATCTCTCTTACATTCTGTATGCAATCAGCTTAAATCGTAGCCCAATGTTATACTATTGATTCCTTCCTTATTGCACCAGTTAGTGCCCTGTGCTATAAAAAGTCCCTTTGCTTCCTGCCCACCACAACACAAGCCTGTCTTGTTTTATGTTTTCCCTGTGCATCAGTTCATTTAGGTTGCATTTACATTAAGAAATCTGTCTTTTTAGGCTAAAAAATCCAGCCCGGACACTGGCAGACCAGAGTGCAGGTCAGCTGTGCTTCCACCCTTCTTCCCCTGCCCCAATTTAAGCTTGACCTACCCGGCAATTTTGTACTTGGTTCAGTAGAGCTCCTACGCACAACCACAGCTAACTCGAGCATGGCATAGTGGTTTTGTCCTAAGGGTTAAAACCAGAGTGCACATTGCAGCCGGGCTGAGCACAGAGTGAAGCAGTATCAGTTTTCCAGCCAGGGCATCTTAGCAGCGAAAAGAGCAGCTAGCAGCTCCCTGCTGCCCTTTATCTGCAGACCTTTAACAAGCTGGCAGCTGCTCTTGCTTTCAGTGACACTGCTCAAATCTCAGAACTTTAAGGGACTTGTCATTTCATACCCTCAGTGTCTGAAGATGACTAGAATATGAAAGAACTACACACACTCCAGTTACTTCTTTTGACTTCAAGAACTACCCCAGACATTAGCAATATGGTTGACAATACTATGCAGGTTACCAATAAAACCAGTATACTACACTGTTTGCACTGCCACACCTCTTAACATCCAAAGAATTTCATAATCATTTATGAAGTTCTATCATTAGGAGGAATATTCTGAGAAGTTATCCCCTTCGCTATAGGTAGGAAGGAAAGAAACCACAGCCCAGAGATAAAGTAACTTGTTCTTACTGTCATGTCTTATCAGTAAGGATCTGCCAACATCTCCTGAAGAAAAATCCTTCTAGATTAGCAAATCATTAATCCTTCCACATGAGATACACTCAGTGCCATTATGACTACAGCATGTATAGATGGATGTTGCAGGTATGAACCTCAAACTGAGATTTTGATCTTCCTGGGCAAGATCCTGAAGGTTTCATAACACTTACAGCATGGGTTAGGGGCTTATTTCCATGTTGTCCTCAGGTAAACACGAAGGTTAATACAAACTCATGACTGCATATTGGGTCATCTGAAAAATGGGTGCAAAGACCCCAAGTTTGCATTTCTTGCCCACTGCCCATTTTGGATGAATAATGAAAATATTAACATCAGAAAAAATGTGCAGACACAGACAGTAAATACTTGGCAGGGCAAGGTGATCAGGACCCAGGACCATCTTATCCCTTTGATCTTATTTCCATTCATCTCGCATCTGCCCACCCTGCATCTATTCCTGTTCCACCATTGCTAGCGCAAATTTTTCTACAGCCTTCACTGTCCCTAATTGCTCTCCACTTTACTGATGTTCTGAATTTCAAAATCTGGCCTCCTACCTCTCCTCATCATATTCTTTCCTCTTTCTTAACTAATATACAACTCTGTGACTGCATTAAGTAACCCTGTGAGGATTTCTGAAGTTAGGCTGTATAGAGTTCACCTTTTGTCAAGGTTATTTGAAAGTAGAAAGGGGCAATAAGCCTATCTTACTCCATATTAATCCCTCCTGCTTTAATAAAGTTTTCCTTGAGGCATAGATGAGTTGATTATACAGCAATTAGAAAGAAACTGAGAGTTTTCAATGATATAGGCTGCCCTTCATTTATTATTACTATTACTGAACCACTGGGTCTTTAATATATCAATGAATGAAAGCTGAAACGTAAGGATGCAAACAAAGACCTGTCCTTCCCCAGAGCAGTAACTGTAAAGATGTGAACAAAACTTTCCAGGCATTCCAGCAGACACACACAGATAAGTAGCAAGGCCAAGATGACTCTCTAGAGAAAACCTAAACCAGCAAATTCACTAGCTGCTTGGATTTTAAATGTGACTCTAAGAAGCCAACCTAACAGGGCAATTTCCATCTTGCAGCCTTACCCCCTCTTATAACTAATATCAGTTTAACATCTCTTACATCCAAACTGGATATTAAGCCTGCCAGTACAATACAATGGTGCTTATTTGGTGGTTTGTTTAGTTTTTTTTTTTAAATGTTTTGCTCCACTTTGAAGCTTTGTGTCTCTTTGCTTGTGTATATAGCTAACGTGGACAGTCAGGGCACGAGACAATGCATCTTTCTGGACTTTTTTGAATATTGAGGTTTTTATCAACAACTTGATATCCATGCAGATCCTTTCATCTTTATATTTCAGAGGAAACACATGCATATACATACAAGCATTAACTATCATAAAGAGACCTGGCATACAAGTAGGTTTCCATAGCACAGTTTTTCATGTGGATAAGTCAGGGAACAGAGAGCATCAGGGGTGCCCTGCTATCACACGGTGCTCTGCAGTTGAGCAGCTAGTGAGACACAGGACTCCTGGTAAGCCGTTACCTTATTCTGAGTCTTAGACAAATTTCATACTAATCCACATAGCATATTAACAACAGCTGATAATAGGGTATCTCCAAGGTGCAAAAAAAGAAATAGTCTAGAAAACACCATGGACAATTGAAAGAAAACCCACAATACTACATTCTTCATGTTGAAAAACTCAGTACTTCAAAACTATTTATCCTACCAATAACCAAGAGAGGGAGAAAGCATGTACTGCATCTCTGAGCTCTGCTAGCCCTGGCAAGTCAACGATTTCACATTTCCAGCCCCAAAGAGTTCCCTTGACAGCCAAGTATATAGATTAAGCTTTTGCACAGGAAAAAAAAAGCCCCTGGAAATGGCACAGCATGAGGAGTGCAGTAGGCATTTAGGTGCTTCTTGTATTCCGAGTTTCCCTTGGCTCACCAATGGCTCTGCAGCCTGTCTACTCCCAACACACGGTGAAGCTTGTTGTAACCTCTTCAGAAGTTGTTTAAAAACCAGCAAAAAAAGGAAAGGTACTTTTTTAAATAAACAGTGTACTAATAGCTAAGAGTTCTTTGATGCGAGACTCCTCGCAGCAAAAAGGAGACTAGAAATTGTGCATGTTTCTCTGTTCTTCGTACGATGCTTGACAGCAGACTGATATGCTCCAGAAGCACAAAGCAACAGTGCTGGGGCTGACCATCTCCCACCCACCCATTTGGGGATGACAAGCCAGTCTGGCAAAAAGCCAAGCAGAAAGCTAGCTCAGGGCCCACTGGATCCAATTATCTCAAGTTTTCTGTGTCAAAATTCTTTTCGTCCCAAATTTGCTCAAAACTGAGCCAAGACCCAAGCTATATCTAAATTTAGTTTTGTAAGCCAAGCACTTACCAGTACTTCAAAGCATCATCAGGAGGGCCATGCATCATCCACATTTGTTTATTACAATGTGTAAAGACTAAGAAAGAACAATTACTTTAAGGAGAGAAAAAAATGCCACCCTTCAAACAGTGGATGTGCAGGTAGGTGTAAAGTTTCACTGTCTTTACTGCAATGTATTATAAAGATCCGAGAGAATATTGGGGCAGGGAGGGGGGTAAACAAACAGTTTATTTCCCTTATTTTGTCTCCAAGGAAAACCTAAAAGGACACATTCACTGTGCTAGTAATGGCAACCCTATAAGCTTATGGACTGAAGTGGGGATTCTGTTCTTCCCTGCAACATGCTACCCTGCCTGGGCTTTACGCAGAGGCCAGGATTAGATCCATAGCTAAGCAAACACACGCAGCCACATAAAATAGGTTTTTTCCTTCAGAAAGTCTAATTAACACATCGCACATGCATTTTCTTCTGTAATATCAGAAACTGGCAACCACGCAGGCTTTGCTGTCAAAATGTTATGGTTTGCACTGGGCTGTGAAGTGTTTTTCCCCAAGGCAGAGGAATAATGGCAGCTACAAATTAAAATGTAAGTTTAACAGATTCAAATGATTATGAAATGAAACTGATAAATAATTTCTTAAAAGGCAGCATTGTCAATGATCATACAGTCCACTAAGAGTCAGAGCCAAACTCAGAAGCACTTGTTGCAGCTACACAGGAATTCATTACGCTGGCAATCACTGGCCCGCAGCAATAAATTATCACATAGCTCTGGGCTGAACGGCACCCAGGCTGGAGTATAAATAGATTTGAGAAACCCTTCTCACCTGTTGTTGGCCTCAAGCTCAACTCATCCTTCTGCAAACAAGTTACAAACAACACTGCTTGACTGCTGTCCTGGGTAAATACACATATATATGCCTTTTCAAAAGCAGTGCATCTATTCCCAGTGAAATACATTTCCTCTTCTTAACATATAAAATTGTGATTGAAGGCAGCTATGACCCAGAAATGACTCAGATTGCAAATGTACATAGCTTTGGGATTTGGGCCAAGTCTTCTTTGCTCAGGCCTATTGTTAGCATAGAATACATCTACTTAGAAAACTTTATTCTATGCGGGACCTCTCAGGTACATTGTCCCCCAAACATGTAAATAAATGACACCATCGTAATGCTGAATAATCAATAGCAGCAGCAGATGACACAAAGAAGTCTTGGGAAAAGAGGAAGAGGAGGAGATGGCCAGTGAGGATATGGTGGGACAGATTTATTCCTTGTTGGATTTGCACTAAGGAAGATTTTAGGCCAGCACTTACTGGGACAAAAGCATTCTGTAAATTTGCGAAAAAAATAGCTTCCTACAGCATGAAATGTGAACTACTGTCAGCCCTGGGCAGGACCAGAAGAGGGGCATGCTGTTACCATTACCTTCAAATGGAGTATTAGTTGCAGAGTCACCAGAGAATGAAAAAGCAGTACCTGCCAGCAGCTGCCAGACTGCACAGGGAGGTCCCACAGCTGCAGAGGTCCAGCCTGCCAGGGCACCTACCAGAGCCATGGGGCTGATTCAGCTGAAGAGAGGCTGTTCCCTGGAGACATAGGAGCATGTTTTGTTTGCACAGGGTGAGACTGAAAATTAAAAACTACCAGAATAATACAGCAGTCAAAGCAATAGAGATCCTAGTATTGGCACAATTACATCCATAGGAAAGTCATCTTATCAGTATCACCGATTTCCCTTCTTGAAATAACATGTACTACTATTTGAATATTCTCACTCACGGAGATGTGTCAACACTAAGCAGTTTTATAGCCTGATATATTAGACACACTGACAGCACACGCAGAGGAGGACTATTCTGCAAAGGAAGCGTCTCCATGTGCAGACGTGCGTATAGATGTGCATGCATCTGTAGAGGAACCCGGAGCAGCAGCAGTCAAACCACAAGGGACATGAAATTCCAGGCTGCACCTGAGAGCCCGGGCGTAACTGCAGCGCTGGCCGCTGGGCACATATGTCCTTTCCAGGTCCCAGCAGCAGGTATCGACAAACCTGACCGTCCTGCAGCCTTCACTGCAGTCTCCAAAGGGGACAGAGTTTTTACCTTCTGCTTTCAAATGCAGCAGAGGTGAAACAAGCTAAACCGGCTGGGAAAGTAGCATAGCCTCCATTTACCCCGGGGCACAGCTATTAGCACAGACAGGCTTTACGAGCTCCTTTACCACTGCTAACTGCATTCAAAAACTATTGGGGGACTTCTAAGGACACATAGGGGAAGTTTGTTGGCCAAAGTTACTGTTTTATTCAGCTAAAGATACCAAGGCAGAGTGGAGGCTTAAAAGTTCAGGTCAACTCTAATTTTAGCTGGAGTGGTTTTCTCACCTCTGCCTGTATCAAAGGCAGTATCACAGTATCAGGATCAGTGTCAGCTGTCAGAGATTTGGTAGCAACGCAACCACTTTTATTCCCATATCACTATTTAACAAGGATGAAAATAGCTACCTCAGTGCACCCCCCTCCTTCTGCTTGAGAGAGAGAGAGAGAGAGACTTCAGCAGCTGGTTCCCAAGCCCACCTTTAACCTTGCCAAGAGCAGATTCTACCAGAGTCACCTTATTACACTCCATGACCCAGCTGCATCTCTGCAAAAGTAGCTCTCTTCAGGTGCGTTCTTTAATTCTCTGCTCCACCTCTCACAGCAGCACCATGAGGCAGCATCGACATTATTTACAACAGCAGCCTTCGGCCTTCACCCCATGCTTCAGGTCCATCCTCCCTCCCTGGCCACCCTCCCTATTTGCCTCATTTTTCCATACCATCCCCAAAGTCTTCTTGGCACTGCCAAGTTCATGCACTTACCTTCCTGCAGGAGTTTGCAGTTGCATTTCCACAGGGAGATTCAGGGTCTAGCTAACGCATTTGCATGGCACAAGCGCTCTGAAGAGCAGATGAGCCACACCACCAGGCATGTGCTTTGACTCTTGGTGAGAGGAAAATGCCCATTGGAGGAAATTATGAATTTTGCAGACTGGTTTCAGAGTATGTAGCACCAGTCCCTCCGCTCATGCCACTTCAGAGCTCTAATGCCCCCTTGCACAGGGAGATGGCACAAGACCACTCTCTTCCTACTCTGTAGGGGAACATAAGCTTTCTTCACTCCTTTATGGTAGAAGCCATGTTACCTTTTCTCCCCCACCTTCCCTTGATGACAACAACTCTTACCTGCAGCAAGCAGGAGGAACCACCTGTGACAGCCAGGGTCTGTTTGGGGCTCTGGCAGGATGTAGGATAAGAGTAAGCCAATGAACAAGATTGCCATACATTTATTTTGCTATACTAACTTCTGTGGGTTAGCAGCTGCACTGCACATTAAATGCAATAATTAAACTAATTAAACTGGCCCTGCAAGTGCAGCTTTCAGTCTCCTCTCTGGTGAGACTTCTGTAATAAAATTATAATAAAAATAAGTTAGAAAAATTAAATATTTAAATTCTTACCAGTACTGGAAGAAGATCCAACACTGCTCTGCCTTTTGTGTGTATCATCCAAAAAACTTGGCAGCTTCCTAATAACTTCTGAGATGACCACCAGTGCAAACATGTGGCAGGAGAGCTCACCTGTGCTGAATTAGCCCCTACCCACTGACCCCTCTGCTTTTTACTGCAGGCAGTCACATTATCAGCCAAATTTGATCTCACTGTGGTAGAAGCACCGCCCTCACAGGGAAACTGTCTCAGCTGGAGAGTTAAAAAAATAAAACACCTAGGCAGAAAATAGGTAACGGCAGGCAATGCTTTATTCTTGTCAACTGCAGGGAACTGTATGCATGACAGCACCACTCGAGGCCAATAGAGTATTAAGAAACCAGTTACATGTGTTACTTTTCAAACCTACTTTGCAAGTGCTACAACTAAATGCATATAAACAGGTCCTGGGAGGCCTGGTATGATATGCACAAAAGCTTTTTTCCTCCCAAGTGCAGAAACTTCGCACCACGTTCCCAAGGGCCCAAGCACATCCAAAGAGAAAGTAAAACCAAAGAGCTTTTATTCAGCCCAGCAAAAGCAGCCTACGCAGAGCAGCATTTATGGGGCTCCAGAGGGAGAGATCTGCAGAGGAAGCAAACAGCAAGAACAACTTTTGAGGTAGAAGAGGTAAAACCAGGAGGCCCTCTTAGAGATGCCAATCACTAACAAACAAAAGCACACAAAAAAAAAATTACCTGTTAAAATGGAACTCCAGTAGTAGCAAACTCCAGGTGATCAATGAAGTGACATAGTTCAAGACCTGCTATTTAAACTCTGCCACCCTCTAATATTCTCCAGCATTTCACCCTTAGCATTTGGGTGTACACATATACTGTGCAGAGCCCATTCATGCCTGCAAAACCACTGCACGCTACCAGGCTGTTCTTGTTTCTGGTAAGCTGTTAAAAAAATTTCTCGAGATGTTAAACTCCAAAATGGTCTAGCAGATCTGCAAGGACTATGGCTTCCACCAGGCTCTGCAGGATCACCAGAGACACCCGTGTTTCAGAGCCAGGTCCCTGGCCTAGGTCACATGCCAAGACTCAGAGATGAGTTCCTGAGTGCTCCCTCCTACCAGAAGTTGGGAGTTAAAAACAAAAAACAGCAGCAAAACATGTTTTAGAAGAGTCTACTAAATAATTTCGCTGCTTTAGTACTGTACTAAAAAGAAAAAGAGATTCCTTAAGAGGTGACCCAATGCAACAATAGTATCTGGCAAGTTGGAGTCCTGTATAGCTTTAGACATACCGAACAACACAGCAAATAAATGTAAGATCTCAAGACCCCTGGGGTGGGCAGATCTCCCTGGAGTGTTCTTTGGCTTCCCAGCTTCATTCAAGGTCCTTGTACCTGTCAATAACCTGTCAAGGTTTTTTTAACCTTCCATTGGCCCTGTGTGTTTCATGGCATTATTTTCCTATTTTTTCTTCTCCCCAAAACTTCCATTTTTATTTCTTTCAAAACTCTGCCAGTATATTGAGGATTATATGAACATAGATGAGGCTTCTCTGTTTTCATATCTGATTATGCAGATGCACTGACATCTGCTGCTTTCAGCCCTTCCTGTCTTCGCTCATCATTTCTCCTCTTTGTGCTTCCAAACCTTTGTATGGTGAAGGACTGGCACATCCCTTCCTCACTCTGTTCCCTGATCTCAGGTTCAGAAGTGCTTTATTGGTCTGTATATAAGGCAAACCCTTCACTTCTCAAAAGATGGAAGAAAAGATATTTAGAAAATGTGTATATTTTTAAAAACTATACCTTGTCCCACAATGCCTGCCCACAGCTTACCTCCCCCAGCTTCTGTAGGACACCCTTAGCCTACTCACTGCCCAGCACCCCCTGCAAGGTGGCACAGCCCCCTGCCCCGAGCTCCTCTCCTGCACCTCGCCAGGGGTGCCCCAAGGTGCTGGGAGGCAGTCAGATGGCACCGGTCACCCTACCACATCAGGCCATTGCATGGGGGAGCACAGGGAACTACAGACAAGATGCATCACCTGAAATAGGAAGAAATTTTCAGGGCAGCTGGGGAGATTTCTGTTGTCATGGGACTGGGGGTCTGAGCTTGACCTGGATGTCTCAGGTATCTGCCGTTGCACCAGCAGCTACCAGAGACTTGTAAAGGGGCCACCTGGTAGCTTGGCACCTATGGCGTATACTGGCACATACAGTAAGCTGCACATCCTCTAATAACCCCACCACATATCCTCCAGGCTAGCAGGTCCTGGTTTCTCATTCTCTGCTTCCCAAATCAAGCCATCTAATCCTATAGCCCCAATGCTTCCAAAGCCCATCTTTGTAAGTAAATATATATATGCACATCTCTTACTTTCTAAGTATGTATATAAATACATTAGTTCCCTTTTTACAGTCAAAAATTGCATTTACACATGGGTTATATTTTTTTGGTGTCTATGCAAGCTTCTTAGGGAAGGTAAGCTCAAGATATAAAACTTTTGACAATACTTTTATTTTATATTATTTTTTTAAAAGCTTACATCAAAACATACTATGTGTATCTGTAACTATATAGGGTAAATCTCATTCTTCAAACATCAGAACATACTATGTCTATCTATAACTATAAACTATAGGGTAATCTCATTCTTCAAACATCAGAACATACTATGTCTATCTATAACTATAAACTATAGGGTAATCTCATTCTTCAAACATCAGAACATACTATGTCTATCTATAACTATAAACTATAGGGTAAATCTCATTCTTCAAACATCAGAACATACTATGTCTATCTATAACTATAAACTATAGGGTAATCTCATTCTTCAAACATCAGAACATACTATGTCTATAACTATAAACTATAGGGTAAATCTCATTCTTCAAACACAGAGAATAAAACCAATGCCACTGCCACATCCAACTTTGCCTCTCCCACATCAGCTTCCTGGAGTACACCAAGCCTTCACCCGATGTTCAGGTCTAAAACTTTGTAGAGGTTCTTCTCCACATGCTGAGGCTGGCTGGAAGCATGCTCCTTCAGGCTGGATCCCATCAGCTGGTAGAGGCTCTTTGCAAGCTTGGTGACCACAGCCCTGACGTTGCCACTTCGGACAGGCAGGGCCCTGTTTCCCAGGAAGAACCAGAGCGCAGGCAGGGCATAGCGCTTGACAGCTCGGGGTTTCAGGGGATAAACAGATGCCACAAGCACTGCCAAGAGAGAGTGACAAGCTTCTTAATAACCATAATGCAAACAACTACCTACCTTTATTTTTGGTTCTTGGAAGCCTTTTCTGGTTAATATCAGCAAGCACCAAGAGCCTGCTGATGCAGAAACAGGCAACAGTGGCTGATCATCCAAGAAACAGAACAACCTACCTCTGAGGACCCTAATTTCTCCAAAACAGAAGCTTTTTATCCATGATAACTTAGCAAAGTGAATCATACATATTTTCTAAATCATTTCACTGTCCACTTCTGCATTACAAATGACAAAAAATGTCAAATAGCTGTTTATTTCCATTAAGAAGTTGGCTAAATCTGCTGCTGCTGAAATTTTGAAATGCAGCTTAGAGAGGTAATTGAAAGATTTCTAATAAAAAGGATGATTACTCTTTTGTGACCTTTGATGAAAAATGCCAAAAATCTAATCTGGCAGTTCCCTTTGCTCAGTGGCACACAGCAAACGGCAGCATTATACCACACTTCAAAACTCCAGCCCACAAAAGATGTGTGCTGCTTGGCAGTTTTATTAGGAACATCAGTGACTAACTGATGTCTTTGGCAGAACAGTCTAATTTGAGCTTTTTTCCCCTCATACTTGGTGGCTTCTAATGAACAGCTGTTTCAAACTTTAGGATGTCTTAGATAATTACTCAGACCCTATTGCCATGGCATTTGAGCATCTCACAAGTTGAATGGCATTTGAGCATCACACAAGTTTAATGGCATTTACCCTCACAATGTTCCCTGAAATAGGGGAATAGAGACAGAAATATCTTACACAGGGGGCTGAAATTTAACCAGAAAACAAGCGTTCCCTCTGATTCTCTCTGAAGCCTGCTGTCAGCTCATTTTCTGAACTGAACTACATTAAATACAAACAAAAATTTACTACCAATAGGCTCCTTGCGTGGCAGATTTTGCTGAGAGATCAAAATCTGGAATGGTCTAGAGACAGAGTTCTTATTTCCTGTGCAGTGGAAATGTTATACAGTAACCATTTATTACTCTGTAGTGGAAGGACCTTCATTTTCTCTATGCTGTTAATCTAGCATCAGTCATCAACATTTAAACAGCTCCTGAAAGTACCTAAAAACAATTCTGGTAAGCAGGAAAAGGGTTATGGTACCTATTTTTAAATGGGAGTCAATTTGATTTTAAATGCTATTAAACACAGCGGTCACTATGGAGTTTCAGAAGAGAAAGAGCTGTCTGTTCCCACTAAATCCCAGAAAGGACATCTGCTCTCTCTAAAGTAGTCCCAATTTATGTTCAAATGCTTTATTTGAAAAAGAGATTAAAATAACTGTAAAACTAAATTCTATATTTATGGAGATTTAATTTATTCAAATTGTCTTTAAAGGCCCTTTTAAGAAAAGGCTATCCACTACGGTTAAACATGCCCTTTTGAGATTCATAATGAAGAAGCAAAGTGTACTAAACCTTGGATTAAAAGACGCTGGCATAATTAACAGTGGAACTAGCCCTAATTAAAGCAAGGCTATAAATAGTCTTCTCTAGTATATATGGAGATTATAATTTTTTCCATTCCTTCACTATTGCTGACATAGCAAGCTAGTATTATAAACCAATTATCAGCTGCATTTGTTGTGTGTTAGACGCCGTTGATATAGAAATAGACTGTTTGCACATCCTGAAATGCTCAGAGTCCAAGGTCATATCTGCAATACAGGCAGGGAGCCTCAGTGGGTTGGGCTGAACTGCCCGCTTCTGTCCCTCTGCCTTGCACAAAATCCTCATCTGTAATATGTGTCACCTATGCTATGACTCCCAGGCTCTGCAGGATTCAGCCTCAAAAGTTTCCAACAGGAAAGCAAGAATGCCATGATGAAAAAACAAACTGATCATCAGAAATACCAGTTGCTGCAATTTTTTCTGAAGGATGGTTGTTCGCTTTAGAAAAGGGACCTCTTACAGACCTCCATGACCTTTACTGTACTATCCTTCAAAGAGAGGAGCCAGCCAGGGTATTTTTAGCCCCTCTCTTTCCTGGAGGTGGGTCCTCAGATGCCCCAGTGAGAGCTCAGTGCCATCATCTCACATTCTGCACACCTCTGCAGCAGTCAGGCAAGCCCCTGCCAAATACACCTACTATGTGTGTTTTGCAGGAGGGACAAGCTCAGGACCTTCTGGTGTTTGATGAGCTACTGCACTGTCTGTTCAGAAGCATTCCCTCTAAATATTCGCTCTGAAGACTTCTTGACTTAAAAGTGGAAATTAGCTAGAGCAGGCAATACCTGAAAGATATTCTGTGACATCCAGCAGAGCTTGGCCACTGAGCAAATGCAGTCGGTGGGAAAATGCTTGCAGCAGCAATGAATTATCTGAAAAAAGAAACATTTATTTCTGCTCACTCTTCTGAGATTATAAGAAAAAAATAGAAAAGGATGGAGGGGAAAGGGCAGGGGTAACTGCGTTTTGTAAAATAAAGTAAATTTCTGGCAGTTTCTGGGTCCTTTTCCTCTTCTTTCCTTCCGGCTTACTCAGGAGGATTTTAAATTCAAAAAGAAAAGCTCTCATTTCACATATGTAAATCCAAGTTGACTGCTGTACAAGGAGCTGTGTTAAACTTTTCACATGAGGGCCCTCAAAATTTAAATCACATGTAAGCATTGAAAAGGTTTTGTGTCCCGGAGCTTTGCAGAAGTGACCTCCTCCCTTCTCTAAGGAAAAAAGTGAGAATGCTCAAAAATCCACACATCCATTCACACTTTAAGGATAAGCTGGTGTTAAATCTTTAAGTGACCTGTTGGGATCTATGGACAAGACTGCAAGTTACTCTTACAAGACAGAATTACTGCTCATTGCCAACACCATCTGCCGTTGGGGGCTCTTGTAACATCTCTGAAATCAGATCTTGGCAGAGAAACTGGAAAACGAACTGATTTCTCAATACTTGACTGTCATATATATTTTAGTTTTTCCTGTGCTGCCTGTTGTTGACCTGGGGTCTTGTTTTAATTTATAAACCGTTGCCTGGATTGGTCTGCAAGCCTCCAGTCTTACCACTTTGATAAGCCAAGCAAAGCTTTTCTTGGAGGCAGTGTGCACATGGGATGCACTAGAAAACCTCACATCATCACCAGGAGTGGCACCGATAAAGCAGGCAGCCTGCTTCTTTGTCAACCACTACAGAGCTAAATCCCAAAGTGGTTTCAAGTAGCACTGTGCTATTAAGTGCTCCTTTTTGCATAAGATATAAAAAGGAAGTCCCTAATGATGACCTTGCAAGTGTGCAATAAATAACTGATCCTGCTATTCTAATTAAGCTCTGCTTTGGTAATTACACTCTTTTCGTTCACCTTTTTAAACAGACACTTCGCTTTCTGCTTCACACTCTTGCAGTATTGGCAGAGGCTGTTTCACACTTGCTGTTCTTCCCCAGGGACTTACCCTACAGCTGCTGCTTTGAAAAAAAAATGCCCTGAGATCTGGAGATCTTGAAGGAGCACTTTAAGATTACTTCAATGAAGTAATTGATTGTTAATATTGGTACATACACAGATTTTCAGGGGAACACTGGGTTTTGGGTGGGTGAGGGGGAACTGTTTGTTTGCTTGGTTTTTAGGAAGCTAAGTGATTAGGTACTATTCACCTTTCAGTTTAAGGGTTTCACAGAATCACAGAATGGTTGGGGTTGGAAGGGACCTCTGGAGATCATATTGTCCAACCCCCCCGCGTGAGCAGGCACACCTAGAGCAGGGGGCACAGGACCGCGTCCAGATGGGTTTTGAATGTCTCCAGGGAAG
>VZTV01076996.1:3325-13791 GCA_013400875.1 Anhinga rufa
AAAGGTAAAACTGAAAAGATAATGCAGCCGCACGCGTAACGAGTGCCTAATGGTTTTGATTAAATTAATTTGGTTTTAATTAGTTATATAACTCTTGCTGACTCTCCCACATTGTGTTTGCAGAGTTGGCAGTTAGGAAAACCATCTCCCTGTTTTCGCATTTCATCTGGAAATCATTTGGAAACAATAAACAACTATATGATGCCATTTTAATGCAGAGTATTTTTTTTTCTCAGAAGTCTATTGCTGTACCACACTGTTCCTCTCATTTCTAACCCTCAAATCTGGTACCGAGGCACTCATAAAAGTGCAGACATTCACAACACTTTATTTTGCTGGGATACCAAACTCTGTGAGACATAACTGAATTATATAACCAAAGAAATAGTCTATTTCTATATGTGTCAAATGTAAGCACAGAAATGAACCAAATACATCTTGACTGGCTTCTCCCTTCATATTCCCCCCCCATATAGGGGGAAATGGAAACTCTGCCATATAGAATACAAGAGCACAAGAGAAAAAAATCACGAGATTGATGGGATGACATCTCCAGCACACTGAGTGTAAAACCCTACACGAATAAAGTTGCTAACTAAGGCTTCAAGCCCTTATTTAGTAAGATGCTGTAAGCACCCATATGGTTGTTCTAAAGCTTAAATCCTATTTCCATGCTTGTATTCCTAATTAGTCATGTGTAGTGCTTTGTTGAATTGGGTCCAATAAGAAGACATTGCTGAGTAACCCCAATACATTTAATCAGTATCAGTGATCTGAACTACATGCCTTTATTTGGTTTAAACTGTTATCCTAAAAACACATTGCACTATTTCTGATGAGTCTCATTCTTGCTCATTTTAGATTTTTATTCCTTTGGGCATTTTTAATACTTAAGATGGGAATAATGTATGTTACATACTATTTTAAATTGGGGGGTTTGTTTGGGTTTTTGCAGGTTTTTTGTTTCATTTTCGGGGGGGTGACTTTTTTTTTCTTTTGGTACACTACTGACTAATCTCTATTACAGAAACTTAAAAAAAAAGATAAGAAGAAAAAAAGACATTCACATTTGATTTGGGAGGAAGCCAGTGTCAACGTGACCGATGACGGGAACACTGATGATATGTTGGGTGCGTCTTTCAAGTTCTGGAACATGTAGAAGCCTGTTAAATGAGGCTGAGAGATCCTGACAAAAGAGCTCACCTGGCAGTAAAACTCACTGCAGGGAACAGGAAAAAAAAAAAAAAAGAAAACTTGTCAGGTTTTAAAATTCTCTTCCTTCCGCACAGGTCTCAAATCAGATTAGCAAAGATAGCTGTTGCAAGTGAATATTCTGTGCATCCCTGATATGAAAAAACACAATGTGGTCTTTCTTCCTCAGAAACATCCCCAAAATATTCTTTACTCCAGGTATGTTTCCTCCACAATTAAATACTTTGTAAATTCTGTTGTTTCATTACGCGTAAGTAAAAAGACTGACAAAGACGTGACCTCTCTTCTTTGAATTCAGTGTTCACAGAAACTGTTGGTTTGTCTACCAGATGGTCTCATTGTAACTGAATTGTAGCATATACCATATACCATATACTTATACTACTATCAAAATTTAAAGCTAAAAATGTCCTGTGAGGTTCCTACCTCCTCTGCTTTTAGTATTGTGCAAGTGCTTCCCTCCTCCAGTTCTGTTTGTCAGTGTTCCTCTATTCTAGTCTCAGCAGGTGAAAATAGTTTCCACTATGCAAACTCAGTACTCTGTTTCTCTACTGAAACTGAAACAGGGTATGGCTATATCCAAGCCAAAGTCTGACTGTGCTTTCTTGAATATAAGCTGGAATAAGATAACAATAGCAGCTGAGAGGTGTTGCCACAGGTTTCTGATCAGGCTGAAGATGCAGAATTTTAGCATATTATGAAACCACACACTCAAGTTTCATGGTTACATGCTCAAATTTGTGTCCCATGCAGGTATTTATGACACAGTGCTGTTAGTTCTATTTTTATCTTATTTGACCATTGCATCTAAAGTGGCAATGTTTACTGCACCTTTGTTTTGATATGTACATATACCCTAGTTGCCAATTAGTACTACATTAGTTGCTTCATGATCTGGCTAGAAGATTTGGACTGCAATGAAAATAGTTTTTGTATTTGGTACCAAATAACCATTATGGCTTCATCTAACTAGGATCAAAAAACTAACAAACAGATGTGAAATAACTTGTTCTAAAAGTGCAGTATAAGCATGTTAAGTTTATCCCACATCTACATGGATCCCACCTATGAGTTAAACTGGTGAATTTTACCACCTCTTCCAGACAAGATGGACTTTTCAGTCATTTCTAAAGTAATCTAGATTCAGCATCACTGTATCCCTCTAGTCATCCTACCCATTATATTCATAGTCACTGACTGTTATCTCTGGAACAAAACAACAAGTCCTCTTTTTTTTTTTTTCCTTTGGGGATAGGAGGAGAGGAATTTAACAGCTTGAAGACCAAAGGATATAACGCTTAAAATTATGGTCTTCTATAATCACAGGAAGGAATGAGCTAGTGAGAAATACGCCACTGAAAAAAAAAACCAACATAGAAAAATTGCATCTTATAGTCATGCAGAAGAAGGACAGAGAGTGTAACACAATGTTAATTTAAGACTTGGACTGTATTGAGTATCGCCAAAACTTTTGCTTGAAAAGTAAAATAGCAGATGACTACACCTCTTCCATTTTACTTGTCTGCTGGTTTTAATCCTATCCTTGTTAATCCATTTAAAACCAAATGGAGGGAATTCATTTTATATTATCCTATTGATCCACTCGAATGTCTTTAAATCCAAGTTATCCTTGCAAATAAATATTTCTGAAAAATATTGAGCTCCTGCTACAAAAACCCCACTACCCCCAACACCCAAAACCTCTCTCTTGAGGAACAGAATAACTTACCTTTAGTTTTTAGCACTAGCATTGAAGTGTTTGCTATGTCCATTTATTCAGAATGAATAAAAATGATGATAAACAAAGGACTATAAAAGTACAGTGCATAGCAATGCTAATATTTTGAATATGCCTGTTTCTGTCCATCCATCTCTCATTTGCACTGTCATTCTTATTTAACCCACTATATTCTCTGATTTGGACTGCCGAATGACAGAACCATTCAGGTTGGAAGGGACCTTGGAGGGCTTTCACTTCAGACAGGGTCAACACTGAATGTAGAACAGGTTGCTCAGGACTTTACTGGCTCCACCAAAAATGGAGATTCCTTGGCCTTTCTGCACAACCTGTTTCAAGCTTCAGTTATCCTCACAATGGAAATTCTTTCCATATATGCAGTTGGAACCTCTCTTGATTTGGTCTATGCCCATTGTCTCTCATTCATGTCCCACTGTACAGGGTCTGGCTTCATCCCCTTAATGATCTCCTTGATGCCTGTAGGCACTGTGAGCTGCTGGTCAGTCCCACTGAAGCCTACCCTGCCCCAGGCTGGACAAGCCCAGCTCCCTAAAGCCTCCCCTCACAGGCCAAGTGCTGCAGCCCCAGCCATCACAGGGGGGCCTATGCTGAACTCCTCCAGTTTATCAGCATCCTTGTTGCCCTGGGGGCCTAAAACTGGATGCGAGAATCCAGATGTGGTCTAACAAGTGCCAAGTAAAGTGGGATAATCACTTTCTTTCATCTATTGGCCACCCTCCTGTTGATACAACCCAGAATGCTGTTACCCTTAAGTGCTGCCAGGGCACACTGGTAGACCTGACCTCTGGAACAACTTCAAGTGATAGCTTAAAGTGATTTGGCAATTAATGCTTTAATTGTTCTCCTCCTCTCAGTTCACAGAACTTCCCAGGTCAGAATAAATGAAACTGGGTACAGAATGTGCAAACCCTTAGTGGGAGGATGTAAACATTATAATTCACCTGGAAAACATGGGCCCTTTGGTGTGGACAGCAGAGATATTTTAGCAGATGTGTTGTCATCTTATATTAGATGATCCAGTCAGTGTGGGTTTGAAAGACAACTTCTGGGAATCTCCGCAAGCCACTTGGTCATTTAGTCATTTAGATTTCTTGCAGCTCTACACTTAATGCTCTTTCTGTATCGATCACCTCAATGTGGAATATCTCTTATCTTTATAGTGGATGCCTTCTTTAGATGCTTTCCATCAGGTTAGCATTTTGGTGGATTAAAGCTCTGTGTATTTGGGCAACCTTTTGTCTAACATTTATACTATGTTTTATTATGCAACCCTGATTACAATGATGACATAGAATAAGTGGCCTGTGAACTGATTTGCCTGTCAAAGGCTTTCAGATGTGCAAATGTGTATGATTTCAGTAAGCAACGTAAGAGGCCATAAAGAACTTCAACCACTCAAGCTGGAATATAAGTGGGACATGAGGCTTTTCTACACAGGTCTATGAAAATATTAAAAGCCAGGCACATGACTATTTCAGTAAAGCACTGCAGCACATGAAACCTCCTGATTTTTTTCTGTGTAAGAATGGATTGTAGTTATTACAGAAACATCCAGCAAGTATATATATTTTTAAATGCCCTATTAGTGACCACAGGTAAAGTTTACCTCAGCAACTACTATTTTTGTATTATGTCACTTAATCTAATTTTTGTTGAAATCAATGCTAGTTTATTACATTTCACTACAGATTTGCCTGTGTGTGTATATGTATATATGTGTGTGTATGTGAGACAGGCAAGGAAGAAGGAAATCCAATTCTACTAGTGAAATGTCAAAAAAAATCAATGTTTGTGAAATGTGCCACAGGAGAGAAAATTATTGAAAGCTGATAGCATATTGCAGTTATTTTTGAACAAATGATGCATTTTTGGTTTTTTTTTTTCCTTTTTTCTGGTAGTGTGCAACTTTTTTTTCTTTCTTTTATTTTTTTGTAGAATTGAGCCTTCTGGAGATGAGGAAGACTGTGACTGTTTCTTTTCCATCCTGAACTCCCTCTTTGCAAAACCCCTAGAAGTACCTCACTTTTTTCCTTTCTCCCTCTTTCCAAGTCTCACTAGGACAGTTTATAAATTCAGACTTTTTCCTCTAAAAATTTGCAACTATATGAAAAAATACAAAACTCCAAAGCATTCTACTGGGAACAGAGGATTTTGTTTTCCATGGTGCCTTGTGCAAGTTGCAGTTAGAGGCTTAACGCCCCTTTCTGCTCAATTGCCTTTGTGGCCTGGCCTTCAATGATAAACTCTTATTGAAAGACCATAGATATCCCTCACTTTGTTAAATAATGGGAAATACCTTTCTAAGAAATCTGGAACATGGAACAGAATGAAAGCAGGAGGTATACAAACACTGCAATAGCTAATTAAATAGACTGTCTACAGTAGGCAGGTCTAATAGACATCATGGCACCTTCTCTTCAGCAACTGCTTAAGATGCCAAAGACTGGCAGCCCTGTAAACTATAGTCTGAATTGCTCATTATTGTTTCTTTTTTCTTTCAATTTTCATGCTCTTTTCATCATAGTTACTCCTATATCAGATTGCCTGAATAAAGTTCATAGTTCCTCTTCTTTGTAGGAATACATCTACAGAGCATTAGAGCCAAGAGTATCATGTGGAAAGTAACCAAGGTTACTTTCTGTAAGACAGATCCAGGCTTCAAATCTCTGTAAGGAAGAAAGACCTTCCTAGGGATCCTGAGAGATTAGAGTCACTAATGTTAGAAACTGCTGCAGCCTGCAGGACCCAGCCATGCAGTCCAACAAAAACTGTAGGATTTTGTGAAATGTTTTTACCTACTTTTGTATGGAAAAAGTTTACTTCACCACAAAGTGGAACTTTAAAATTTTTGCAAAAATATTTTCACTTTTCAGCCAAAGTAAAAAAAATGCACTGTCAACAACGTAAACACAATCCTTTAAAATAACTGTAGCTTGTACAAATGGAAATGGTTTTGAAAAAAAATGCAATATTTAAAATAAAATAAAAATTATGCCATTTTAACTCTTCTGACAATTTCTTATGTCACTAACTAGAAAACATTTGTTTATATATTTAACTGTAATTTGTTGGGGTAGGGGACTGTGGTTTTGGTCTTTTAAATGAAACCCAGCTATTTTCTGTACTTCAAGCTGAAATACAGTTGGACATCTGCTACTGTAAGTTAATCAAATCATTGCTGGTTTTCTTCCAGAGTGAGTTTAATTTTTCTATAACCAGGCTGGGTGCACAATGCAATCCTCCCCATGGCTACATACATTTATTTAAATTGCTTCTGAAGGTGACAGTGATATATGACAATATGAAGTTTGTGTTGATCAACAGCAAACTCCCCACAAAACAGTTAGTACAAGCAGTGCAATAATATGAACAAATCATTCAGCTAAACAAGCTGGCAGGTGGAAGATCTGGTTCAAGATACTGAGAATGCAATCAGCTGAAGTGCTGAACTAGAGGCACTCTTGATTAGGATGTGATTCTAAGTGAAAATAGAAAGGAGCTTCCTAGAGTGGGAGATTTTCTCTGTTAGGGAAAACTGACATTTATTTATCTTAATTACAGTGGCTTTTGGGTAGGAAACCCTCTTGACAAGACTTCCTTTAAAATGAAGTGTTATTTTGTTTGCAAAAAGAGTCAAGATGGAAAGTGACTGTAACTGGCAAGAAGACTATGAAACACTGTTTAATAACGTACTTGAAATAAAGATTGTGTAATTCACAATGCTGAGGTTATCTACACTCATGTCTCCTAGTATTAAAGTTACACAGCAGTTTAAGTACCTGGCTGCACTGGTGCCATAAATAATAACATTGATGTTGGTGTAACTAATGACCAACTACTCACAGGTGTGTGTTGGGACAGCACACTCTGTCCTAATGCAATTTCCTTTTTTTTTTTTTCCTTAAAGAGCTGCTAGATCAAATGATCATTTGAATGTTTTCATTATTCTCAATAATACGCATATGTGTCCTGTAGTTTTCTTTGTAGCACAGTGGTTTGAATTCTCAAAAATTATGATCAATATATCAGCCAGTAACAATATGAACTTTTTAATGGTTCTATAAACCCTTCCTGTGCTTTTCTCTGGGCTTTTTTTCTAGAGATGTGCATTTCTTCCTGGGCTTTAACATCTTCTGCTTGCTTTCTACAGCAGGCAACCAGTTCACATGTCAGCCTTTTATTTCTTTTGACAGTATCCCACAATCCAGAATAAGTTATTGGAGTTGTATGTAGCTGTCCCAAACTGTAAGTAGTGGGAATTCATGTGATTTTTCACTGAGTGAAATCAAAAGTGAAAACACTTACAAAAACATACTTGTGCAACAATTTTTCTTGGGTGAGTGTTTGTAGATATTTATTAAGGCATACTCCACAGCATAGTATCCACTGTGCAGTAGCAGTAATTTATGGTTATACTGGATTATTTTAGACTTCAAAGTGAGATCCAGAACTTTAGGAAATCAGTTCATTAACTTATACCATTTCAAATATTGTGGAAATAAGGAAGAATTAATATTTCTTGTTCTCAAGGAAAATGGATTACAAGCAGAACCCTGCTCCTTGAGCTGTCTTCCATGTCACTTAGAGGTAAGACCCTGAACTTCAACGGGCAGTACTCAGTGAATAGAAAATGAATAAGAGTGGGGTGAAAAAAAAGATTTCTCTGTAAATTGGGATAGTTTCCAAAGTGACTCACCCTAAATCATAACAAAGATTCTGATCCCTTGAAACTGTTCATTGTGCCAGAATTACACAGCTGAGCTCTCTCACCCTGTATTTCACAATCCCACTCTACAGCAGTTTACAGAAAATAATCATGGTAGTGCTCCACCCTGAAAATAATACTGAAATCAACCTGAGGTTACATGAGGGAACTCTGCTAGCCTGAACAGGGAAAACGAATGGGAATGAAAGAGGGAATTACCTTGCATGTAGGTGGATTCTCCCAGGTCCCTTGGAAAATGGTATAACTTCTTGACATTATCTTTCTACTCTTTATGAGGAAAGCTACTAAATGGCCACAGGCTTGGCACCATGTCGGCAAACTGAATGCACTCCAGACCATGTTATACACTTGCAAGAGGACAAAGCATAGATGGCAGAAATATTTTCAGCAAAAACTATAGTTTCTCTATGGCAGAATTCTTGAAATTAGTTTGAGTGCTAGTAATAGTTCCACAAAGCAACCAGTCCTAAAAATCTCTTCAAGTAAACTGAACGAAAATGGAGTACATGCATCATTCAGAGAAATCAGAGAAACCCCAGGCTGCACACTGCTCTTTGCAGGCTGTCTTCTTACTGGAGCGTTAGGCCTTTTGTTTTGTTTTGGTTTACCTTGACCTTTATTTGGGAGAATAAAACTTGTGATCTTACGAGGAACAAGTATGGGAAGAGTCAGGTGTATGAGTCAACTGTTTTACAAGTGCTGATGAAGAGGCTAAGATTTGCGTCATACTGACAGTAACCTTGTTTCACAAGGGGGTCAAGATTGTTGTTGAAATGCCTCATCTTGTCAAGGACCCAGCCCCTAGTGGTTAAAAGAAGATAAATATTTGTTACATTAAATCAACCATTAAATTAATAAAAAAAACCACAGACACATAAACTTGTAGATGAGAAGTTAGCATTAAAAATAAAAAAGGGTGTTTATTAGAAAACACTGAAATTTTACTCTGAAATAATAATTTCTCACATTGCCTTATGCTAAAGGAAATAAGATTAATCCCCATTCTTATCCTATGCAGCAAAAGCAGTGCCCTAGAATAGTAATTTGCAGTTGGCAAAATACCCACCTGAGGCTTTTATTTTTATGTATCACAGACAAATGAGGTCCTGCTGAGGACCATCAAATAAGGATCAAATTTCTGCTTAAAAGCAACAGTGAAAAAGCAAGTCCTGAAAGTATGTCTGTAAAATAATAATGGGAATGTGTGATATGCTAAGACAGTCTTTAAACTGTAGCAAAGGGCCCCAAAGTCCCTGCTTCTGGACATCAGCTGATCATGCTGGAAAAATCTGGTGGTTACAGCAGAGGTCCATGGAGAAACACATTCATGTGACAAAATGGCTAACACAAAGAGTTGTGCTTTTTGGCAATATATACTTGCAACTGAGCAATCATGGACACTTTAATATTTGCCAAAGCTGGATTTCCAAATATTTGTGAAGGATCTCACATTACCTTTGTACACACCTATGTCCACAGATCAAAGCTGCCTTTTAGAACTGCCCATCTGGAAGTGTTTCTGAAAATACATGTAGAATTAAGAGGAGAAAAAATGAAGAAAACTAAATGCTTTGCTAATATTGTTGCTTAGCTTTATTTTGAGAAGGACATCAACGGGGACAGCAGCTGCTAAATGTTTCATGTTTAGGAAAAGAGATCATCTGAAATGATTTATGGGAATACAAACAGCCTTAGCCACTCCAGATAAAACTCTATGGATAAAGCTGAATCCCAGGTTCAAGTCTAACCTTTCTTCATATCTTCACTATTTTGACGCAAGCCTGTCCTGAGTCAACAGAACACCAGGGTAAAAATTATAAGCTCCTACATCCCTTTGCACAGATTAAAACCCCTTCAGGTTACCAGTGTCAGGCTTTGCCACTTTACTGTGACCT
This sequence comes from Anhinga rufa, assembly GCA_013400875.1. Classification (NCBI taxonomy): domain Eukaryota; kingdom Metazoa; phylum Chordata; class Aves; order Suliformes; family Anhingidae; genus Anhinga; species Anhinga rufa. Next base: position 12,918 of record VZTV01076996.1, read on the forward strand.
TGTACTGACTTTGTCATGTTGTCACAGGGCTGACACCATGCAGGCATCTCAGCTGAGAAGGTCTGTTCCAGAAGGCTCAAAGCTGGAAGGCTTTGCCTCCTTTTCACAACGTTTATATGGGAGCTGAGTGAATGATATCCTCCAAGGTGAATGCATAAACCTAGATTAGGGTTTTCTCCGGGTTTCAGCATAATTTCAAAGGGAAGCGTACTCTATTAGAGGACTACTCCGTACTTATTCATGTCCACTGGCCAGTGCAGAAGATAGATGTGGAAGATAAGTTGCCTTTCAGTGCTAAACTTCTTTGGGCCTTGTGTGTGTGAAATTCAAGGAGTGAGATGGACAGACAGTGAAATGGGAGGTTTTAATTAAAATCCTTCTTCCCTGTTCTTCTGTTCAGGATTAAAGGCAATCAGGTTCTTTGTGTTTATTGGTATTAGCCTGTAAAATAAAAAGAATCCTTATATAGATAAGGCGATAAGAAATCCTCCAGATAATTGGGAGTATTATTTTGATATTTTGATTATTCCATATTAACAAACTTCTTNTTCTTGGATTCAATCTGATATTCCCTATCTGATCCCTCCTGTGCTGTGGAGGAAGTAAGACTTGGTGATCATGACAGGTCATTCTAACCTTACAAATCGGTATGTTATTAAAGTCTAACACCAGCACATTGACCATAATTCAGGTCTTTAAAAGTTAACTAGGTAATACAACATTAGCCAGCCTAATTATATTGACACTTTCGGTGTCAATGAAAAATCATTACATATATCATAGTTACATATGTTAAGATTAAATGAATTACAGTCTGGAGGGACATATTTGTATCCTGTTGTTGCAAAGGGAACTTCTGTGAGTAGCTCAGAAG
>VZTV01077000.1:6271-26603 GCA_013400875.1 Anhinga rufa
CGGGTGGTGCGAGGCGGCGGTGGTGGCGCAGGTGGCGCGAGGCGGTGGTGGCGCAGGTGACGCGAGGCAGCGGCGGTGGTGCGAGGCGGTGGTGGCACATGGCTGTTTTCCCTGCCTAGTGCAAGCCAGGGGAGTGCAAGGCAGCTCAGCGTCGAAGGGTCTCAGCTTCAGTGTCATCCCAAGCAGCCTCGCGATCTTAGCATGGGCAATTCCAAGGGATATTCCACCCTTGGTGACAGCGACCGTGCCTGGGCTGAGCGGGCTCCCATCCCTGATTAGCAAGGGCTTTTTGCGTAGCTGGAGGTTGGTGGGGGGAATGGTGCTGGTGGTGCTGGGCTGAGCGTTGCCCCCAGCACCAGCCCTTCCTCCTGTCCCTCCTGCCTTTACCTGCAGCACTCCTCTTGTAAATAGGTGTACAGGTTGCCAGGCTGATAACACACTGGTGAGATGCTTTCCAAGCTGGAAATGGGGCAGTCGTTGTGCAGGAGTGCTGTGAAGGAGCCCCGTGCATGGAGCCACCGACAAGTCATCTTGCCTGCTCAACTGGGAAAGCTACAGAGCCGCCTCTCTGAAGACCTCACTTATCCACAAGAGAGGTCCTGAGGCCGAAGGGGTGTTTATCCCCCATGGTTAAGGTGCGGGGCTATAGGTGGAGTCGGTTTGTTCAGTAGCTGTTGCGCAGAGACCTGGGAATCGGTGCTCCGGTCCTCGCTGTCGGGACACCAGTTACCCTGCTGTAAGAAACCAATTGGCTCATTCCCACGTTTAGCCAAACCTTGTCTCCCTGCCCAAAGGAGATGTGTTCCCTGCCGGGGCATTTCTCCAAGGTTGTACCTACACGGGTCAGCACCTGGACGTGTGCCCCTGATGCAAGAGGTGATTAAACACCCCATAGGCAAGGGCTGTGGTTACAAGTGCCGCAAAGTGTCTGCTGAAAACAAACTCCTACTTAAACATATCCCCTGGAAGTGCTGCTGGCTGGGCAAAGCCAGAGTGTTGTGGCTTAAGCAGTAAAAGTCAATCTTTGTCTGGTTTTGTGGACATCGGGAGCTGGTACCTGCAAAGAAAAGGCTGAATGGCCCCTGCAGAGCAGGAGTGACATTTTCGGTGCAAAAACCTTTCTGCCCTTTTCTTTTTAGCCAATCCTGATTCTTTCTACTTGATTTGCTAATTCCTAATAACTTGCAGTGAGAACAGAAGATGAGGAAAAAGACCAAACCTTGTTTTTCCTCAGGTGTCCCTTCATCTCAAGCCCTTGGTCTCCGTGTCTTCAGCCAGACCCAAATGGTCCTGAATTCTTATGAGGCTTAATGTGAAATAAAAAAAATAAATGAGTGCTGATGTCTAGGGGGGTGGGAAATATCCAGGGCCTTACTGAAACTCCTGGGTTGGTCTTCCTCTTACCCACCACTCTGAAGAGCTGGGCCTTGAAGGGCTGGTGGCAGGGGTTGGGCAGGTGAAGACTGGCTTGCCAGTCCAGGCTTCCCAAGGTCTGTGTGGAAGGTCAAGATGGTGTATCCTGATGGAAGAGCACTTGTTTGCAAAAAAGGTTGTAATTTTGGGGACATCTTTGACTAAAGCCTGTAGGGGAATGCACAGTAGGAACAGGGAACTTGGAGCAGTTCCTGCCCTGCTTGCAGAAACTGGATCTGCATCAGCTGCTGTCCTGGCAGCTGGGCTGCCTGTGGCATTGGCCCTGTAAAACCTGGGGACGCTGCTTTGCTGGAAGCACCCGGAGTGCCACAGACCTGCTTAAGATATGAGCTTTTACACAGTAAGACTGCATTGACTCGTCCATCTGCCACTTACGGTTTCTCCTCTACCTGGGAACTCTTGTGCTGTCCTGCCTGAAAGCTGGCAGGAGACCAAAAGCACTGTCTTTGCTGTTTTAGCAGGGTGGTGGAAAGAGGATGTGGAGGATGAGGTCTGACACTGAGGTTGCGCTTGCACACAGCATGACTGCTCCTCTCAATCTGCGGAGGAACCTCAACGCTTGGTTTTACTGAGCAGGGTGGCTGAAGCCTCCCTCCTGGAGAAGCAGGATTTGAGCACTGTTGATGGAGCTGCTGCTCCTCTGGCCCTGTCTGGAGGAGATGAGCAGTAAACAGTTCCTTTCTGTTCCTCAGCAAGAGATCAGTGTGGTCAGGAGGGGTCAAACCTCTCAGTGATGCTTTGTAGGACCATGTGTGTTTTGACCTACAAGTAGCTTAATTCTAAGGCTGTTAAGTAGATCTCGCTTATCAGCATCTGTGGAGTACCTTGAGGTGCTGTGCCCAGATGGGAGAGGACTGAGAAAGGTAGCAGGGAGCTGGGATGCAGCTCCATCTGACTGTGTACGTATATAAATGCATATGCAACAAGGGATCCAGGGAGTGCAAGGCAGAAGAAACAAGTAAAAGAAAGCAGATGTTGCTATTTGGACTCTATTGGACACTCAGGAGCAGGGGTTATAAAGCAGGCTAAATAAAATCTTGTCCTCTAACCGCTTCTTTGCAGTGAAATCCTTGGGGCAGGCAGGATGGAGGCCAGCACCAGGCGGGTGTTGATGTGGAGGTGGGAAGGGTTTGCTAGGTGGGTTACACTCCACTGCAGAGATGTCTGCTCAGGGGTAGAGCTTGGAGGACCTGGGCTTGAGCGAGGGGCTTGCAAAGCCCCGCTGCTTGTGGGTGCACAGCCTTGCCATGAAATGGCTAAAGAAAGATGGGGTATTGCTGGGAAGCCTCTGGCAGCTTTCCTTCTCAGCCCCCTGTGGCAAGCAAGCACATGCACAGTCAGATCAAGCTGCTCCAGGGCAGGAGAGCCGTTGTGGGGCTGCTGAGCTGCAGCGGGGTAATGCCCACATGGCTTCACCAGTTAGTAGATCAAACCTGCTTACATAAGCTGGCTGGGTTACTTAACCACAGCAAGGGCTTGTGCTTGCGGAGAAAGCAAAGGTTATGGTGGAACATACCCCAGATAAATGTGCAGGAAGGTACAGGCTCTTGTCAATAAGGCAGCCTACAGCAGACAAGGAGGGGGTGGAGATGGTTGTGCCCAGATCCCAGCTCCTGGGCTGGGGAGCTGGCGAGGGCTTAAGTTATGTTTGGGCTCCTGCAAGCGTTTCAGAGCAAACAGGACAGTGATATGGAAACCACGATTGTGTGTTGCCTTTGACCTGCCTTATGACTAACTGAGTCACTGCAGGATGGTAGGTGAGAGGAGGCAAAGGTGTCCTGCATGGTGCTGTCAGCATGTAGCTGGGTTGCCATCCCAGTTGTCTGTGGGTTTTTTTGGGGATTTAGCAGGCCCTCCCTGCTGGTACCCAAACAGTTGTGTGGGTGATGTGGGTCTGCCAAACCTGGCAGATGGGTGGAGGCCTTGGGACAGGGTTGTTTGTGCCAGGCAAGTCAAACATGCAGAGCTCTGAATAATTCAGTGCTGGCTTGTCTAGCACAGAGCTAGCCCCTGGCAAATGAAAGCAGCTCTAAAATCCTGTGGGTAGGATCTGGAAAGTTGATCCTGAATAAGTAAGCCTACAGACATCCTGTGGCATGAACTTGATGCTTCTGCATACATAAGAGTTCCCAGTTTAGATCTGGCTTGCTTTCAGTCTCGGCAACATGCCTGGATCCTCAGAAGAGCCCCTGCTGGAGCTGTAGCCTTTGGCTGGGCCTGACGTGGAGCTGAGGATAGATGTGCTCAGCTGCAGCCACTGAGCTGAAGAATTGTCTTCTTGCTCCTTTTTCCTTGCAGAATGTCAGGATTGACCCCAGCAGCATGTCCTTCAGCATGTGGAAAGACATTCCCGTTCCTTTCTACATGTCTGTGTACTTCTTTGAAGTGATGAACCCCAAGGAGGTCCTCCAGGGAGCAAAGCCGGTGCTGTACCAGCGCGGACCCTATGTTTACAGGTCAGTTACCACTTGTGGTCCAGCTAGGCACGAGCCCAGCCACCGTGCTGCCTGCCAGGCTTCTGGCTGACTCCTCTGGCAGGAGGACATGGCATTAGCGTACTCGGCGTGAGTCTAGTGGCAGAGGATTTTAAAGCGACCCAATGTGCTCTAATTGCTCTGATCTTGCTAAAGGCACAAGTAGGACCTCTGGCTGCTGGGGTGGTAAGGCTGGTCTGTGCCTCACTGAGTTGTGGAGCTCATTCCTGTGCTGGGACCTGCTGGGCAGCTGGACCTGGGCTGATACGGTCCAAACATAGGCACGAGGGGTGTTGGTGTGGTGGTGGGGAACCCTCATCTTAAGAGTGGTCTTGTTTCACCTTCACTGTGCTTTTAAGAGTCAGCTCCAGAGCTGGAGTCACCTCAGTACCAAACTTTGTGCATTGGCCTAAGACCTCTGGTCTAACATGAGTCCCAAAATCTGCCTAACATGAATGCTCTGGTCATGAGAACCAGTATGGAGTACTAAAACTTGCTCAGGCCCACCTACAGCAGGGCTGGGTCTATTTCCCGTGGCTGAAGCCCCAGATGCTTCTCTGGACCTGAAATGTGAAGTGATTATTGATGTAGAGTTGAGCATGTGTACTTACCCATAAATAGCGATATTCAACGCATGAGTGCCTACACATGTAGGCAAAGCTAGGTCAGCAGCCTAAGCAAGCTCATGTGGGAAGATTACTGGTTTAATCCAAAGCTGTTTGAGTAGTGTTGGGGGAAGCCTGGCAGTATGTATATGCCCTTGTTTCTCCTGGGCTTGCTAGGTCACACTGTAAGACCATGTGGATTCTGTATGTTCTGATCGCATCAGTCACTTGGCTTGGGGAAAAGGCTTCACTTACTATAAATAAGAATAAACAAAGGGGCAAAGCTTATTAGTGTCCTCCTGTTCCTGCTGAGCAAGATTAGTGCCCGTCCCTAATGTGGACCATAAGACAGAGGCTCCACAATAAAGGACTTTGTTTTTGCTGGTGGGTTGAGCTTCAGCTGTAACAGGCTCATGATGTTGGGGGCAATCTTGTGCTACTGTGGAGAACTGCAGCCCCCATGGGACTGGGCTGCCCCCGTGGCATGGAGCAGAGTGGTGCTGAGCAGTGTGCCAGAGGTAGCACGCCCGAATCCCTGAGGAGCAGGAGAGCCATGATGCTGCCATGGAGGACTGAGCTGCCCTGAACCTGGGAGCCATCAGGGAGCTCTGGGGCAAATCAGTGTGGACCCATTGGTGGGCCTCGTGCCATCTTGTTTGGTCCTTTCCTGTTTTGCAGGTTGTTTTGGTGTGTGGGCTGGTGTAGGTCTGCTTGTCTGGGCATCTCTCTGATAGGGCTGGGCTTTTCAATGGCTGTAGGCAAAGTGACAGAGGGGATTTATGCTTTTGTCTTAGGCTTCTCATCAGCTGGGAAGAAACACTTGGTGTCTGCATGTTGCTGTAGAATCCCATCTGTCAGGGATGCCTCGCTCTCAGGCTGCCATCTTCTCCTGCTAGACCCTAGCCCTTGTTGGGGTGTGAGGTTGACACGGCCTGTTCCCCAGCATGCTGCCTCCCCTGCTGTCCCATGGCTTCTTGCTGGGCTTCGTTCTCCTTCCTCTGCTCTTCAGAAGCAAGTGCAGGCCTGTGCAGCCTATCCTTGCCCCACAGGGGTTGCAGGGGCACTGCATGGGGGAAGGTTCCCATGATATCTCCCTTCTCCTTGCAGAGAGTTCAGGTATAAAACAAATATCACATTCCATGACAATGACACCGTCTCCTACCTGGAGTACCGGAAGCTCTTCTTCCAGCCGGACTTGTCCATCGGCAGTGAAGAAGAGTACATCGTTGTGCCAAACATTTTGATGATGGTAAGAACTTATTCCCTGGGTGGGTACCAACTTCTGAGCTTGTGGGAAGGGTGATGATACCCAATGCTGACTCAAAGCTTACTTTCATGTAGGGCTTAAGGCTAATCAAGCCATGATGTGATTAAGCTTATAAAATGCAGTTTTTCTGCTTTCTGGGTGTTTGGTTGTCATGTTGGGCTGTAACCCTTCCAAAAGAGTGCAGAGGGGTTGGCAAAGCAGCTGGGCTCAAGTCTGCAGCCTCATCTGAGTGTCCCCTGGGGAAATGAAGCCTGTGAGCCCTCAACTGCTTTCTTCCCAAACTGGGAATAAATGGTGAACCTCGGTTTGTCCAAAGGATTTCTCTAGGGCTTTAGATCAGTGCAGCAGAAGGACCTTGCTAAGCTCCAAAGATGCATTGCTTCCTCTTTGGTAAAGATGAGGCTCTCATCTCAGAGGTTTGTTTTCTTTCCCAGGGAGCAGCTGTAATGATGGAAAACCTGCCAAACTTTGTGAAGCTTTTACTGAGTGGAGCCCTGGCTGGCCTGAAACAGGAGGCGTTCATGAACCGGACAGTAGGGGAGATCATGTGGGGGTATGAAGACCATCTTATAGACACAATAAACATGCTTGTTCCTGGCCTGATCCCTTTCAAGGGGAAATTTGGCTTATTTGTAGAGGTAAGTAAACTGTTGCTTGGGAACACTAAAATCGCAGCAATATTGGTCTTGGGATTGAGTATCTGGGCTATCCTGCTCAGAAACTGTTTGGAGCAGCCATGTGTTGGTTGTGTAAGGCTGCCTTAATTCTCCCCTCAAGCAAAAATGCATGTGTTTGGAAGAGTTTGCTGGCAACTGAAATAAGTAAAAGTTAAGAGCTTTGGGTGTGAAGCACCCCTGGAGCTGATGAAGCATGCGAAGTCATTAACATATTGCAGTCTTGCTGGGTATTTATTATGGATTAAAAGTTAGTTTCTTCTCTTTGCAGCTTAACAACTCCAATTCGGGACTGTTCACAGTGAACACGGGCATGAAGAACATCAGTAGAGTTCACATCGTGGATTCATGGAATGGATTAAAGAAGGTAAGTGTTGGGCAGCAAACCTCAAATCTCTAATGGGTGGGGGTGGGAGGGGAATGCCTGATCTAAAGTGAGATAAACTGAAAGCTCTCCGTGCTGTTGTATCTCTGGGTCTAGGTTTAAAGGCAAGATTCTATGGGACTTCAGCTGGTGCAACTTCTGTTCTATCAAATGGCCAGAAAGCAGCCATATGACAAGAGGCTTGTTATGAAGTGTTAAGTTCAGCTCATCATCAGTGTCACCTGGACTCCCTTGAAATGCTGATGAAGCTGATTGCTTCTCATGGTTGAATTTCCAGGCTCCTGTGGCCTGAGTTTAAGGTGTTATTTAAATGCCCTTGTTAAAAGGGTGTTTGGGAAAGATCTTGGAGGCTCTTCAGTGTTGCTATCTCAAGCTCCTATGGAAGCAGTGTAGAGTGGTGGATATCCCATGCAGGGCTGAAAGCCAACTCTCCAGCAAGCTCATTGTTCTGAGCTTCTCTTCCCCCTACATCTGTCCCGCAGGTGAACTACTGGCGGAGCAGCGGGTGCAACATGATCAATGGGACTGCAGGGGAGATGTGGCCACCGTTCATGTCCCCAACATCATTGGAGTTCTACAGCCCTGATGCCTGCAGGTGAGGCCACAGCTGCCAGCTTGTCCCTGTGCAGGTGGCAGGAGATGCAACACTTGTCCTGTGCGCACAGGACGTCTGTGCAGTGGTGCAGGGGCTTTGGGATTAGCTTCTGTGGTTAAAGTTCAGCTTCAGTTCAGTGTTGCTGTATCTGAGCTTTGCAAACAGTGTAGTTGTCTAATTAATAGTGTCTTGTGGTATTCATAAATATCTTCCAGATCACTGGAGAAGTCTAACTTGCCTATATTGAACCAGTAATGTGGTGGGTTGATCCTGGTTGGATGCCAGGTGCCCACCAAAGCTGCTCTATCACTGCCCCTCCTCAGCTGGACAGGGGAGGAAAGAATATAACAAAGGGCTAATGAGTCAGGAGATAAGGACAGGGAGAGATCACTCACAGATTACCGTCAGGGGCAAAACAGACTCGACTTGGGAAATTAGTTTATTATCGGTGAAATCAGAGCAGGACAATGAGGAGAAAAAAAACACAACCCAAATCTTAAAACACCTTCCCCCCACCCCTTCCTTCTTCCCAGGCTTAACTTTACTCCAGATTTTCTCTAACTCCTCCCCACCAGCAGTGCAGGGGACAGGGAATGGGGGTGGTGGTCAGTTCATCAAACCATGAACTTCTCCAACATAAGTCCTTCCCACGGGCTGCAGTTCTTCACAAACTGCTCCAGCGTGGGTCCCCCAGGGGGTCACAAGTCCTGCCACCAAACCTGCTCCAGCATGGGCTCCTCTCTCCATGGGACCACAGGTCCTGCCAGGAGCCTGCTCCAGCACAGGCTTCCCACAGGGTCACAGACTCCTTCGGGCATCCCCCTGCTCCACTGTGGGGTCCCTCCACGGGCTGCAGGTGGGTATCTGCTCCTCCATTAACCTCCATGGGCTGCAGGGGCACAGCCTGCCTCACCATGGTCTTCGCCCCTCTATGGCTGCAGGGGAATCTCTGCTCTGGTGCCTGGAGCACCTCCTCCTCCTTCACTGACCTTGGTGTCTGCAGAGTTGTTGCCCTCTCATATTCTCACTCCTCTCTCTCTGGCTGCAGTTGCTGTCGTGCAGGGGTCTTCTTCTCCTTCTTAAATATGTTATCCCGGAGTGTGCTACCACAGTCACTGACGGGCTCGGCCTTGGCCAGCGGTGGGTCCATCTTGGAGCCGGCTGGCACTGGCTCTGTCAGGCATGGGGGAAGCTTCTACCAACTTCTCACAGAAGCCATCCCTGCAGTCTCCCTGCCACCAAAGCCTTGCCACACAAACCCAATGCAAGTAGAAAATAACCAGTCTAGATAAGATGTGGGAGGCAAGAGGGAGAAGTAAGAGTTGTCATAAGGAAATGCTGCTATAACCATTTGCAGAACTAATTCAGCTGACTAAACACTTGCAGAAGTGATATGGGGGCTTGTGCCATCATTTCCAGGCTGCTTCACTTTTTTGTTGCCTACTTCATGCATTGATGTGCATGTCTGTCCTGTATAAGACAACAGACCTTAGCTGATCACACAGGGGTTAAAGTACCCTGCAGAGCCTGCCTGAGGCTGGAAGGAGGGGAGGCCAGGAGGCAGGCAGTGGCACAAAACCCTGTCTCCAGCTTGTGGAAGATAATGCTAATTCAGGCTTTGTAGACAGCACTGCAAAACAAGCAAGTGCTCATGTTGAATAGAGAACAATGACCTCTTCAGCCAAACAGGCAAAGTCAGCTAAGCCAAGTATTAGTGCAGGAATTCCTCTACACAAGGGACATCAGCAAATACCAAAATGACCCAGGAGCCAAGGACTTACTGGAAGATTACCAGTAACCAAAGTTTAAATACACATACCTGGTTCTGTAAAACTACATAAATCTTCTAGGGACCAGAGCATGTTTCCAGGCAAGGCATACAGTGAAATGGAGGAAACCAAGCTTGGTTTCCTGTTAGTGCAGGAGGTTCCCGCAGGACAGTGTTGTGAAGGAAGTGGTTCTGTCTCTTCTCCCCAGATCTTTATCTTGTCCTCTCTGCTAGCCTGGATGGCTAGCAAGGAGTCACAAATATCAGTTGATAGACTATGGGCATATCTGCCTTGCTGCAGGGCATGCAGGGCTCATCTCCCCCTCACTGTTTGCACAGTAAGTGCAGCTGATGCTGAGATGCAACTAACGTGGATGTCCCTGCAAGGTAGGCAAGGCTTTATCCTGTTGATGTGCTGCAGCAGCCTCTGCCTCCTTGCTGGAAGGTGAGCACAGCCAAGAGGCATGCATGTAATTGCTGAACATGTCCTGCATCCCCCATCCTTGGTCCTGGTGTCAGAAGGCAGCTGTAGGAATAAGCAGCCCCTTGGCCTGCCCAGGGTGTCTGCATCCGTGCAAACCTCACTCGAGTGTGAAGGGAGCAAACTTCCCTCCTAGAAACTTGCATCTATCCTGGCCAGCTGGTAGCAATGATGCAGCATAACATCACTAGCCTGTTGTATCAAGGAAAAAAAACTCTTGCTACATAATGTAGTAAAACTTTCCACTCCCTATATACTGGAGTTGTGCTGCAAAAGAGATTTAGCTGGTGTCCATCCCCTGTGACAGAGCACTTCTACCTCGGAGCCAAGGCTTGCACAAAGGGTATTATCTCTTGGAGAGCAGCCCTGGGGATTACTACATGGCTTTAAACAGATCTCATCTGGATACTGCAAACAGATTTATAATTATAGTCTGTGGTTTCTCCCCATAACTGGTCCTGACCAGCCCTTTATCTGTGCTTAAAACAAGGAAAGCAGATGGCTTAAATGCTTACTCCTCATCCAGAGCACTGTTCTGAGTGTTTATCTTTGATCTCAAAGTCTAAGTTACATTGCAACCGCATCTTATCCAGCAAAGATAAGAGCCCAGTTCTATGCTGGGAACCTGTTGGCTAATCCTGATCCTTTTCCACTGAAACCCTTTCAGATCTATGACACTGGTGTACGAGCAGTCTGGGAAGTTCGAGGGTGTGCCCACCTATCGCTTTGTGGCACCGAAAACTCTCTTTGCCAATGGCACGGACTATCCACCCAATGAAGGCTTCTGCCCCTGCATGCAGTCTGGCATCCTGAACGTCAGTACCTGTAGGCTAAGTACGTCCTTTGTCCTTTCCTCCCTGGGCTCTCCCTGCCATACCATTATTAAACTGTAGGGTTGTGATACAAGCTTGCCTGTCCAGAAAATTGGCTCTGCTAACTGGAGAGTGCTAAAAGGTACTGCTGGGGTCTGTGTGTATGGAGTTCTTGCTTGCATGCCTGCAGGCATCTCAGCTAGGAGGGAAAGAGTGAAAATACTAGTGCCCAAAGTCCCCTTGGTCCACAGCCTGACGCTTGTGGGAATGCCCAAGGATACAATAGGAGCATTATGTCCCCCCGGGCTGGGGAGGGAGCAGGCAGGGGAGCAAGGGTAGGAAGAGGCAGGCCATGTAACTGCCAAATTAAATGTTTAATTTTGGATGCTGAGTGCAGGTTACGCAGGAGTGAGAATTCAGACTTCGTGTCCTAACCTGTGTCTGCGTATGGCAAGTTACCACAGTATTGTGTGGTGCGTAGAGGGAGAGGGTGGCTTAAATACTGTGTCTTAACCCTCCCAGAGCAATGGAATGTACTGCAGGGAGGGAAGGGAATGAGCTTTCTCATTGGGAGGAGAAAAACATAAAAGCCTGTTCAGAACAAGCACTGCAATGGCTTTAAAAACCTCAACAGAGTCTCAGATGGGTTTGGACAAGCTTAAGGTGTCTTTGTTCTCATCCAGATGCACCGATGTTCATTTCCCATCCTCACTTCTACAATGCTGACCCAGCCCTGGTGAATGCGGTCGAAGGCCTCCACCCCAGCAAGGAGCAGCACGCACTCTTCCTTGACGTGCACCCGGTGAGTGAGCCTGGGGGGGCCTCTCCTTGTGCTGGGGCCCAGCCTGGGCTGGGTGGTTGGGTGGGGAAGCCTGCCGCCGGCTGCATGGTGGCCTCACTCTGTTTACATGGTGCTGATTTGAGCAGGTTCAATAGTGCAAAGATGAGCAAGGATGTGTACAGATAAAAATGTAAAAGCCATAAACTAATTGAATAATTAACCTGGATTCTAGAGAATTGTGGAGCTAATTATAAGCCTAACTGTTTTGATAAGCACAGTCAGCTTCTTCCCACTGACTCAGGTGTATAACACCAGGAGGTGTATCTAGCAGCAGCCCACTTATGCCCCAAATCAGCAAACATGTACTGCCATGACTGGCAAAGTCTGAAGACTGTGCTGTAGCTGAAGCTATTGCCATAATTTTTGGTCTGGCTGCTTCTATTCTCTCAACTTGCTTATCTGGCTGCTTCTGCACTGGACTGTCACAGTGTTATGCTTTGTGCATATCTATAGCATAAGGCTGGAGCATAAGGCTCCAGTGGTGATGAGCTGGGGTGTCCTGAGTTGTCATTGTCCCAGCTGCTGATGGGGAGGGGACTTTGGGATCTTCCACCCATGGCCCATGTTGCATGTGGTCAGATCTTCCAAGTGTTCAGTGGTGTCTCCTCAAGCAAGAAACCAATCCCCCACTCTTGAGGTAAGGTAAGCTGTGCTGCTTATCTAGGCATTGGGTTCTCTCTGCTTTTCGTATCACAGTTAGGGAAATCTAATTAAGTTTATTACAGTATCAAACATCTACAGATAACAGTATAATTAATGATATTCTTATCTAGCTATAGCCTGCAACAGAAACTGTTTGCTCTTAAAAGCCTTTTGCAAAACTGCAGTGTCATGAGAAACCACTGCCTTAACGACCAGCTTTGAAGTGTGGTGTTTTCATGGTCTTAGGGTGTAGTTGGATGGTGGCTGTTGGTTCCTAGTTGAGAAATGTTTTGTCCTTTGCTGTGTGCAAGAATCTTTTGCATCGATGCATTTCCATCCTGCTGCAAGTAGGATGAACAGAAGAGGCTCATTAGGCTTCAGGAAACACTGAAGTTGATATTAAAACATCCTGCCTAGGGAGTCACTTACAGGGTACATATGCTGTTCGGTAATTTGAACTCATCTACGTTCAGTCCCACAAGCCCTAGGCCACACAACGCCTCCCTGGTTCATGCTGTCTGCCTGCTGAACACATGCTGCCACCTTCTACAGCGGCCATGTCTGTTCAGGTTAGCTTTGTGCCTTCAGACCACCCCAAGGGAGGTGCTCCCTCTGGGATGCTGCTGTATGCAATGCTTGCTGGCTGGTGAGCATTCAAGTGAAGGGGACAGACTGCAAACTGCCATGGGGACAGCACTGTCCCTCCGTGAGCAGTCATCCCCAGAGCCTGGGGACAGGTGCCTGGTTGACTGATGCCTGTGCTTTGGTGGAAACCCTAGCCATGCTCTTGTTTGTGGTGACTGCAGTGGATCTCTGGATGATCCAGTCCATTGCTCTGAAAGGTGGCACCCAGAGCAGCTTGATGGGAAGCAAAGGGCTGCTCTTCTGCAAAGCTCTCCAGACAAATGTTGGCTGTACTGGTGAACTGGTTCATGTCTTCTTATGCAGGTGACAGGCATCCCCATGAGTTGCTCCATCAAGCTCCAGCTGAATTTGTACATAAAGCAGGTGTCTGGTATAATGTAAGTAGTCACCTTTTAGAAATGGCCATCTCAAGCAGGGAGTGCTGCTGATGCTGGGCTCACTGCAGAGTTTACACTCCCCAAAGATGAAGTAGCTTTAATGTTACCAGTTGTTGAAGCCAGCTGGCTCATGTGGTGAAATGTCAGCTATTCCAGTGACCTCAAAGTGCCGTCCTTTGGCAGTGCAGTGTGTGGCTGCCTGTTTGCTTGGCTCCTGCCGCATTCCTGCACCTGACTGGACAGCTGACAAATGGACTGTGTCTCCTGGTGAGGCACAGGAGTGGTTCCCCTGCACTGTGCTGCTGCTCAGAAGGTATTACAGCCAACACAGAGGCAAAACACACTCTGCCTACCGGGTTGACAGTTGAAGCCCGTGTCCAAAAAGACACGTTCACCTCTGTGAAAGCAAACAGAAGGGCTCTAACAGTTCTGTGATGCCAGATGTTAAATACCCACGAGGGTGGGAGCGTGCACTTGCTACTTTGACTGGTTCTAGTGCATATACCAGCAGACAGCCCCACTTCTGTGAACTTGGCTGCACCACCCTCTGGTACCAGGCAGGTGACTGAGGTGTCTTGGAGCTGCATGAAGTTTAGCATTCCAGTTCACTTGAGTTCATGTCACCGGAGCCCAGACTTTGGACGGCACTTACCGCTGTCATCAGGTAGTTAAGCACAAATGGAAGTGTAAGCTCTGCTCTTGCATGAAAGGCCCAAGTCGGACCTGGTCCCTCAAGGCGGGTGCAGCTCACTGAAGCAGCAGGAATTGCTACCTCCTTACACTGGTTTCCTGGCCACTATCAGTCTGTCAGACCTGTCCCTTTAGGAATAATTTTGACACTGGTTGTAGCTTCATCAACCAGAAATCTAAGTGTGTAATTTTTTTTCTCTTCCCCCTTCCCCCCCCAGTCAAACAGGGAAGATTAAGCCAGTGGTCCTGCCGCTGCTGTGGTTTGCAGAGGTGAGCTGCCTTCCTTGACCTGATTCTGCAGAGCCTCTCCTGCGGAACAGGGGGAAACTGCATCCCCATCACCCAGGGCTGGGGAAACTCCACTTGGAATAAAGCTTTAAGCAAGCCAGACTAATTAAGCACCAACAGAAAGCTTTGCAATACTTGGCTATGTTGTTAATCCCTCTGAACTGAACAAACCCTGCACTATACTTGGTAAACCTTTGTCTCTGTCCTAGATGTGGGGTTAAATAGTGCCCAGAACAGAGCTGCCACCATCCCCATGCTAATGTGGGCCAGGGAGTGCAGCCTCCAGCTGTGTTTATGTCCAGCTGACTCCAACTATTTAGTAAAATCTTCTGGCCTGACTGAATCTTGCATAAATTCCTTAATCTGTGCTGGGAGGTGGTGGGAGATGAATTGTGCAGCTGGTCTCTCAGGCCTGGATGAGAATGAAATGCTACTGACAACTTTGCTTTTTTTTGAGCAGAGTGGATCCATTGAAGGCCCAGTCCTAAAGCAGTTTTACACCAACCTGGTGCTGATTCCATCCCTGCTGGACTACTTCCAGTATATCTTCCTTGGGCTGGGTGTCCTGCTCATTATCTCAGCAGCTGTACTCATGGCAATGAGTCAGGTAAGAACTTGCAGATGTCTAATGGGAAATGCTATTAGTCAAATCAGACTTAATCAGACGCTGTAGATTGGGCTGACAGTCTAACACTCTTGACAAAACATTGGCTGATGCCACGAACCGTATCCTAATGGTGTCAGGTGCCAGCATATAGCAGCAGGACTTCCTTAGCCATCTAGCAATTGAGCTGCAAATAGAGAGCACAACAGTGATAGAAGTGGGTTCCTGTAGGAGGAGGCATTTCTCAGCTTACTAAACTAATGAAAGAGCAAACCCAGTTTATCAATCCAGCCTCCATGGAAAGCAGGAGGACCGTGCCATTGCACAAATCCACACATCTCTGCAGGGTCCCAACAGTTCTCTAATCCAAACAGAGCCATCTTGGGGATGTAGCTACTTGAGCACAGCTTGTTCACAAATGAAATGCAGTTGCTGTGTCCTTGCAGAAGGGGCACAGACACCGTGGCTGTTTCTCGAACCAGACTGGACCCTGTGTTTCCCTGAAACTCACTTGTTTCCCTGCAGACTACTCTGAATAGTTCTGGAAGTTAAACCCTCAGGGTCTTTGTGGATCTAGGCTTACTGAGAAGCAAAGACCTCTGAAGCCTGTGGGGAGCTGGCAGCTGGGTAGAAGTTGACCCATGATAGGGCCGGCAGTGAGGGTGCCTGGCTGGCACATGAGTCTGAGCTGTAAGGACAGACTATAAAACAGCTAAAACACTTGATGGGGATCTGTGGCTCTGGCTCCAAAGCATTAATCTGATAACACTAAGCTGTCTAAAAGCTTTAATTCTTGAAGAGATCTAGCTTCCAACCTTAACCTATATCAAAGCAAGCTTATTTAGTTTTGCACTACAGTCAAACGCTTGAGCTGGCTTTAAAGCTACAGAAGTGAATCGTAGAATCATTAAGGTTGGAAAGAACTCCAGGATTACCAAGTCCAACCCCCAACCCAACACCCCTAGGCCTCCTAAACCATGTCCCGAAGTACCATGTCTACACATTTCTTGAACACCCCCGGGACGGTGACTGCACCACCGCTCTGCGCAGCCTGTGCCAGGGCCTGACCGCTCTGGCAGGGAAGGAAGTTTTCCTAACACCCAATCTAAACCTGCCCTGGCACAACTTGAGGCCATTTCCTCTCGTCCCATCACCAGTGACTTGGGAGAAGAGACCGACACACCCACACCCCCCCCGCCCCCAGCCTCCTCTCAGGCAGCTGCAGAGAGCGATGAGGGCTCCCCTCAGCCTCCTCTTCTCCAGGCTGAGCCCCCCCCAGCTCCCTCAGCCGCCCCCCAGCACACTTGTGCTCCAGACCCTGCCCCAGCCCCGCTGCCCTTCTCTGGACACGCTCCAGCCCCTCCATGTCCTTCTTGTCCCGAGGGGCCCAAACCTGACCCCAGCATTCGTGGGGCGGCCTCACCAGTGCCGAGCACAGGGGCACCATCCCTGCCCTGCTCCTGTGGCCACACCGCCCCTGACACAAGCCAGGGTGCTGCTGGCCCCCTTGGCCACCTGGGCACGCTGCTGGCTCATGTTCAGCTGGCTGTCAACCAACACCCCCAGGTCCTTTTCCACTGGGCAGCTTTCCAGCCACTCTTCCCCAGCCTGGAGCATTGCCTGGGGCTGTTGTGACCCAAGTGCAGCACCTGGCACTTGGCCTTGTTAAACCTCATGCAGTTGACCTTAGCCCATCCATCCAGCCTGCCCAGATCCCTCTCCAAAGCCTTCCTACCCTCAAGCAGATCAGCATTCCCACCCACTTTGGTGTCATCTGCAAACCTCCTGAGGGTGCACTCAATCCCCTCATCCAGATCAATAATAAAGATATTAAACAAGGCTGGGCCCAAAACTGAGCCCTAGAGGACACCGCTTGTGACCGACTGCCAACTGGATTTAACTCTGTTCACCGCAACTCTCTGGGCTCGAAAAGGGGTACTTGTGGGGATAAAAAGGCAATGCTTAGGATGAGAATGGGCTAAGGGGAGAGCATGTGTGAGGGGCCACTTTTGTTCAACCTCCTGTGACTGTCCTTACTGAAAAACTAATGCAAACCCACTTTAAATAGCGCCAGGGTTCTCAGAGTATCATGTAATTGGATCTTAACCAAGCCTACAAGTGCTTAATTGACTTAAACACATGATCCCAAATCCCCTTGTTCCTCCACACGTTTCCCTGTAGGGTGGGAGCAATCCTAGGGCTGAAGACTCAGTGTTAAACCCTTACTGTGCTCCTGAGATGGTCAGGCTTTGTGTGCTGAACGTTTGCTGCCTCCGCAAATGCAAGTGGTCACTGGCAAACAGACTGCATAGCACCAGCATATCTGAAAAATGTCTGTATTTGCTGGGGATGTCTGTATTTCGAAGACCTGATGCCTGGGCTGGCATTTCCTCACCCTGCTTTGTGCAAGTCTTAATTCCTGGTATCAAAGAGCCTTAACCGTGCCAGAAAGGGTCAAGAAGAAAAGCTGGATTTTAAATTCACTCAAGTCAACTGAATATCTGCTTGTGAAATATCCCAAACCCAGGAGTAAGCCAGCTGTATTTGGGTGCTCAGCCAAAAGTGTCATGAAGTGCTAGAACTAAAAATCAACTGCAGGAAGTGCCTGACTACCTAGAAAGTGATTTAAAAAGCCTCAATGACCTTATAAATCTCCTAAGGAAGCTGTGCAACAGCACATGAAAGTCTCTGCCTAATGAATAGAAGACAGCAATTTTCAGCCAAGGTGTGTTCTTCATTTGATTGAAGTGTTGCTGATCTAGCGATGATTGCTTAATCATACACAGTCCTCCCTCCTGAAGTCACACTGAGCGGGGGCATTGTCCGCACCTTCACATGTCTGCCAGCATGAAGACTTCCCTGAACCCAACTCCTTCCTGGAGTATCTTGTGTGCCTGTGGCTTCTGGAAGGAGCAGTGTGCTCTAAATGCAGTCCAGATGAGGTACTGTGAAACACTTAAATCTTAGTCTAGGGTATAGTGGAGCCAGTTTGAAATGCATCTGTTGGACCTGCAGTTCTAAAAAAATGTGTACAGGCATAAAACATGCCCAGATGCAGCATTGTAGCTCTCCTCTGCTAACGTGGCCTAAAGCCTGTGTGGTGACTGCATTTAAAAGGCAAACAGACCATTTTACAACTGGCTTGACACTGACCAAAATCTTAACTAGGGCTTAGTTTAACCTACATTTTGAAATCTTCATTAATAACTAGATTCTAGTTAAACAGTGATTTAAAATCTCCTCAAATTGGAACCCTCATGGAATTAATGTCCAAGTGCACCATAAACTAGCCTGATTGTCTTCTAGGAAAAATGCTCTCTATTTTGGAGTAGCAATAAAAAGAACTCAGACAGTACTAAGGCCAATCAGGCCACCTCTGCCAAAAAGCTGCCTCCGGTTAAGGGGACGGTGTTGCAGGAAGCCAGACTATAGGTGGGTACCCAGACAAGGTAACACACTTTTCTCTCATCCTGATTTGATTAAACTTTGCTTAAAACCAATCAAATGGAAACGTTTACTGTCCATATCTACCAGACATACCCTCTTGGCGAGCTTTGATATGATGATGTCTCATATCTTTATTCAGGGCAATTTAGATGTCTTAAAACTCACACTTAACCAGGCTACAAGCACATGCTCTTATTGTTTCTCCTGGAGTACCTGATTTGCAGCCCTAATTATATCAGAAGGGGTCAGGGTGAAAAGTAGGATTGGTGTAAGGAAACACTTTTCGCACCTTTTTTCCTCCTTCCAAGTGTCTAAGATTCAGAGGTAAATTTTTAAATGGTAAAAACTCATGGGGGGGTAACCGAGGTAGTCAACTACTGGGTGTCACTCCCCTCCTGCATGCAGGGAACCTTGACAGAAAGCCTTTCAAGAGGGAATTTCTGATGTAGAAAATATGTGTTTATGTTACAGGATCACAAAAATCACCAAATCACTGAGGTTGGAATGGGCCTCTGGAAGTCATCTAGACCATTCCCCCCTGCTCAAGCAGGGTCACCTATAACTGGTTGCTCAGGACCATGTTCAGATGTCTCTTAATATCTCCAAGGATAGAGATTCCCCAGTCTCTCTAGGCAACCTCTTCCAATTTTTACAGTTTTCACAGTAAAAAAAAAAAAGTGTTTCCTAATGTTCAGGTGGAACCTCCTGTCTTTAAGTTTGTGCCCATTGGCTCTTGTCCTGTCCCCTGGACACCACTGAGAGCCTGGCTCTGTATTTACACCTTCACTTCAGATACTTGCATACATTGATAAGATCCCTGTGAGCCTCTTCGCCAGGCTAAACAATCCCAGCTAAACAATCCCCTGGCCTTTGCTCACATATGAGATGCTCCAGTCCCTTAATCATTTTAGTGGCCCTTTGCTGGACTCTTTCCAGTAGCTCCATCTCTTGTCCTGGGAAGCCCAGAATTGGACAGAGCACTCCATGTGTGGCCTCACCAGTGATGAGTAGGGAGGAAGGATGACCTCCCTTGACCTGCTGGCAACACCCCTCATGCAACCCAGGATACTGTTAGCTGCCTTTGCTACACGGGCGCACTGCTCACTCATGTTCAGCTTGGTGTCCACCAAGACCCTCAGGTCCTTTTCTGTCAAGCTGCTTAAGAGCTGGGCAACCCTTAACATGTACTGGTGCATAGGGATGTTCTTCCCCAGGTGCAAGACTTCACACATCCTCTTGTTGAACCTCATGATGTTCCTGCCAGCCCATTTCCAGAGCCTCTTGAGGTTCTGCTGGAGGGCAGCATGACCCTCTGGTGTATCAGCCGCTCCTCCAGTTTTGTGTCATCAGCAGACTCACAGATCATTAATAAAGATGTTAAACAGATTGGACCCAGTATTGACCCCTGGTGTACACTGCTAGTTACTGGCCTCCAACTAGACTTCATGCCACTTCTCATGACCCTCTTGGCCTGGCTGTTCAGCCAGTTTTCAATCCACCTTGCTGTCTGTTTATCCAGCCCATACTTCATAGCTTCTCTATGAGGATCTTATGGGAGAGAGTGTTGAAAGCCTTACTGAAGTCCAGGTGGACAATATCCACTGCTCTCCCCTCATCTACTAGGTTGGTCAAGCATCATTTCCCCTTGGTGAAGCCATGCTCACTACTCCTGATGACTTTCTTGTCCTTCATGTGCCTGGAAATGCTTCCCAGGATTAGCTGCTCCAGCACCTTCCCAAGGATTGAAGGGAGCTGACTGGCCTGTAGTTCCCCAGGTCTTCCTTCTTAAACTTCAGGATGCTTGCTTTCCCCCAGTCTTTGCGCCAACCTCTCCCAGTTGCCAGGATTGTTCAAAGGTAACGAGAATGGCCTTGCAGTGATATTAGGCAGCTCCCTCAACACTCATGGGTGCATCCCATCAGAGTCTGTGGATAAATGGATGTCTAGGTTGCTTAAGTATTCTCTGACCTCATCCTTTTCCACCAAGGGTACATCTTTCTTGCTCCAGACTTTCACCTGGTCTCTGGGGTCCCCTCCCTCATTCAGCCACAGGCCCACATGTCCCCTAGTCATCCTTTTGTCACCTGTGTACTTACAGAAGCTGTTCTTGTCTCTGACATCCCTGGCCAGATTCAATTCCAATTGAGCTTTGGCTTTCCTAACTTCATCTCTGCATGCTGGGAATGTGCCTTTGTATTTCTGCCAGGTTATGCGTCCCTGCTTCCACCTTCTGTATTCTTCCTCTTTGCGTTTGAGTTTGGCCAGGAGCAACTTGTTCATTCACATAGGCCTGCTGGCATTTT